>CABFPE010000092.1:855946-888643 GCA_900660155.1 Hofstenia miamia
CTGCAATCAGCACTGTATCAATGATTTATTTAGGTATTGGAGTTGGCAATAGCACGCTTAAAGTAGTATATGATAGTGATATTGAAATTGACGAAATAGACGTTGAAACCAGATGCAAGCATCCATGACGTTATAAATTGAAGTATAATTTCTGACGAACAGGTGTGTCTTGTAAAATCAACAAATATATTGTTGAATAACTACTTTGCAGCAAAAAATTTCATGTAATAGATACATTTATGTTTTTTCTTATTTAAAACCATTGAAGTTGTCGAAGTGCAAAACAATTGTAATCATGAGTCATAACATCTAAAGATAAAATGTAACAATTCACTTGAGTAGATTGACCATCCAAGCGCAAGCGATTTACAGTTTGCAAAAAATGATAAAGTACAAGCGCGATAGCGAGGTTTAAAAGCGTACCTTAGTAAACAACCAATAAGTTTCTAAGTTCTTTAAGGGGGGAGTATCACCGGGAAAATTGTCAAATCACCGAATCTCGCAAATCGCGTTTAAACCCAGTGTTTATGAGGGAGTCATTATTAAACTGTATGATACTTTTTAAATTTTTGAAATCCATCAAGTAGTTTATTTTTTACAATTTTTTTTCTGATGGTAGGTATCTGTAGTAACACATTTGTTTGGCATAGCAACGATATTTCAAGTTGGATATTTTTTTTAGTTTGCTGTCTAAAGGTAATAAAACAATAAGGATCTCCCCGATTGTTTACAAACAAAATCACGTTTCCAAGCGGTTTCTTCAAACACTCCTCCTGTAACTTTCAATTTTCAACATTAATTTTATAGATTTAGATACTTTTCTTGTCAACAAAATCGACATCACAAAACGAAAAAGACAACATTCCATGGCAATCGTTATACTCATGGGTCTGACGATAGATCTAGATCTAGGTCCACTGAGAGTAAAGTGGTTGTGGACAGGGACAGTGATCCTAGTCCTAGGCCAAGTACCAGCACTGGTATCACTCATGATGAAGGCCCCTCCGTCTCGGAAATCAGAACCCCTAAACGTGTTGCGCAAACACCAATTCCAAGTGGTTCCGCGAAGAAGCTGAAGCTCATGTATAATGTTTTTAAATCGAATTCTGACAATGAAGATTCAGCCTCAGATTCAGAAGAACATTCTGACCAAACTAATGGTAAAATTCTATCTGAGACAGGGTACCGAATAATTGATATGGCCATACTAAAACATCAAATTGCAAATCAAGTCTCCTGCAGGTTTTGTCACTACACAGTGGATCTGGTGGAGGTAGACAGAAAAGGACTTGGTAGCCTCTTTTCCTTTAAATGTAGCAATAAGAATTGCAGAGAGCAAGTTCCTTTTCCCTCAAATGAGCAAATAAATGTTTGTCCAAGTGGCAGTTTGAAAGTTCATTCAGTTAATAGGCAATCTTGCTTTGCAATAAAATGCATCGGAGGTGGACGTCAGGACCTTGCAACGTTTTGTGGTGCAATGAATCTACCCCCGCCAATAGAGAAATCCAGCTTTCAACAAGTGAAAGCAAGATTTGAGAGGGCTGTTAAAGATGCTTCTAGTACAAGTATGAAGAATGCAGCAAAAATTGAATATGACATGGCAGATGAGAGTGCGTCTACGTCACGCGATATTGACGTTTCTACGGATGGCACCTATATGACTCGAGGTCACACATCAAATATTGGTGTCACAACTACAATTGGCCTTGTAACTGGAAAAACACTAGATTATGGTGTGCGATCTAAGGTCTGCAAAATGTGTGATTACTGGAATTCAAAAGATAAATCCTCTGCAGAATACAAGGCCTGGAGAGCAACTCATTCTCAATACTGCACGATTACCCATACAGGATCTTCTGGCAGCATTGAAAGTGATATCGCTGTCGAGATATTTTGCCGTTCCGAGGTGAAATATAACCTACGATACACTAGGTTTCTTGGTGATGGTGACACTAATAGCTTTAGTAAAGTTGAAAAATCCAAGCCTTATGGGGATACAGCTGTCACCAAAATCGAATGCACTGGCCACATTCAAAAGCGGATGGGTACCCGTCTTCGTAAAGTGAAAACCACTAATAGTGGAAAGAAATTGGAAGCTTCCTTTGAAGCTCGGAGAGAACGAAGGCGCAGAAAATTGGCAACAGAGGAGTCTAAGAAGATTTCAGAAGGCTTTCCGTATGCTTCCGGGGAGCATAATTTAGATGGGATGCGGAAAGGTGTTTGGTCGATTTATTTTCACAAACTTTCAGCCGATAAGCACCCAAGTCATGAGTTGTGCGATCCTAAGTGGTGCAAATTCCTAAAGGATCCGTCAAAATATAGACACAAAAACTGTTTGCCTGAGGCAATAATGAACCTGATAAAGCCCATCTTTCGTGATCTGTCACACCCTGATCTTCTGAATAAGTGCCTTGATGGTTTCACGCAAAATTCGAATGAATCGATTAACAATTTGATTTGGAAATTCTGCCCAAAGGTAAAGAATCATGGCATTCAATCCGTCAATATTGCTGTTGGCATTGCTGTAATAATTTTCAATGATGGCATGACTCATCTAAAAAACGTGCTAATCAACTTGGGACTACCATATGGCCATTTTTCAGCGAGGTACTTTAAATACCGCGATGAAATGAGGATTCGAGCGGCTGAGAAAAAAGCTTCTGAAGCCTCCTTTGAAGCTCGGAGAGAACGAAGGCGCAGAAAATTGGCAACAGAGGAGTCTAAGAAGATTTCAGAAGGCTTTCCGTATGCTTCCGGGGAGCATGTGAAGGAAAAAAACTGAAAAGTTGGATTGAAGTCATTCGTTTTTCAATAAAATTGTGATCATGATTTTCTTCCGTTTTTTATGTTTTTTGATAGCACTTTTGCCATAACTTTTTTATTTATCAAGATAATCTAATGAAACTTTCTGTGCTTGTACAACAGGCATACAGGAGTGTTGTGTTCTAAGGATTTGAAGATCTCTTTTAATTTAAAAATGTTACAAACTTTAATGTCATACAATTTTTGACAATTTTAGTACATATTTTTATACGGCTATAAATGTAACAGATTGAGATCTTCTTCAAAACCCATAGAACAAAACATTCTTCATTATGTTTCTAAACCCCTCACTAAATTTTGTACCAATTGATTGAGAAGGTTTTTCATGAATGGAATAGTCCCATAGCCACTTTTTTATATTTGAGACATGTGTGACCTTGACCTTTTTGACCCCATGACCTCTAAATTAAGTAAGGTCACCAACATTTCATGTGGTTTCGAAAGTTCAATCCACCAGCTAAACCATGTGAAAGAATGAGGGCTCTAATACTATTTTTTTATTTTTTATGATTTTTTAAAGTCGACAACTCCTCTCCCGGTGATACTCCCCCCTTAAGTTAACATTAACATCAAGTATTATTAAGATGAATGTATTTAGATGTTATATTATTCTCACAATGCTAAAAAAATATTCTGGACTTCAAAACCTCACATTATTGCAACAATACTGGATCATTGCACGAAAATGTCATCTACTAAATCTCATTCGATGTTCTTGAAATTTCCAGAAGAAAAATGTAAGGACATTTTCCCAACAATTGAAATTTTGAGATGAGTTTACGAACAAATCAAGATGACAGCGCCGATACTGATGATATCCCGTCGCGAAACAAATACAAAAAATCTCCCTCCATGACTTCAGCACAACTTCAAATCACTTGCTACGAATAATTTTAGCTGGTGGAGGCTTATTTCACAGTACCGGCACTGTGACATACTGAAATTTTGGAGTACAAATACAAATGCTTTTAAAAATACGACTTTGGCAAGCCAACGATGTCTCCAGATGTGAAGAGGCTGTTCTCAGCCTCTGGTAACACACTTCCAAAGAAACGAAGTCGTCATGGGGCTTACACATTTGAAAATTTGCTGCTATTACGTATAAATTAAAAATAAATAATTTTAAGAAATAATTTTATTTTTAAAATAATTTTTAAAAATGTTTTTATCCCCAAAATCGCAAAATCATTCAGAATTTTTAAAATCAAAGTATTAAGCAGTTAAATTTATTAGTGTGAATGTTCATGATGCGATTAATTGGCGGCAACTCATTTCAGGAAAAAGACCTGCATAGAGTAGATAATGTATAATCAAAACGTTGGTGATAAATTAATCATTCACTGCAATCAAAATCAATGCTATAATAATAATATATATTACAAACAAATTTGTACATTTTATTGTGTAAATTTGCCATACATGGTACGTGTTGCAAGGAATACTGTATTACAATTAATTTCAATAAATGAAGTGATCAAAGCTTGTACGATTGACCATGTATATGCCAATGTTTCAACAGGAAACTCTTCTGATTATGATTCTCTTAAAAATAAAAAAATTAATATGATGAAGAAAATGAAGTAAATTTTTTGTCGGATAGGACGGCACTACTAACTAGCTACTGGTCGATGATTCCCAAAATTTTACTGCTTGAGCTACACAGAAAAACATATTACAGCTAGCTCCTAGATTGACTGCTTATGCAAACATGATCTCGAGATGACAATGGATGATACAATTCGAGTAAATAGGGGTGAACTGAAACCAATGTTCGCATCACACAAACGATGTGACCTTTATGAAATCTACAGTAAGTGGACACACATGGAACATGGTTTCTTATGTAGCAAAAATGAACATAGTTGTAAACTTTCTATCAACTGCGCACCAAAAAAACAGTTGCAGATACAAGTCCGAGATAAGAGCCTGAAGTGATATCTTATTATATAAGAACAGGTGGAGCTGATGCTGCAGATGAAGGTGTTGAAGCATACACCATAACGTTTAAATGTTGCCCATGGCATGTTATTTTTTTGCAATATTTTGGATTTGCTTGGAATTTTTATGCAAAGAAAATTCGATAACATTGTGTAAACTGTGTGCAACTATTTAATAATTTTGTTGAATCACAGAGCTCGGAATAACAGGAGGTGACACAGAAATATTATAATAAAAATGTGTAGGTAGGAAAATTTTTTGCAACACATACAGAAACGTTAATTAATGGATTGCTCTATTACATTGTGGATTAAATATGCCTAATGCATGTTGTCTACCAGTTTACTAATGTTCTTGGTGAGTCTGGTTCACTAAATCATGTTCCAAAACAACACAGAAGGTATTCCAATGCATTGTTTTCATTTTCATTAAAATTATCAATTTTATCTCCACATGCATATCTTTATGTTCGTGCCCCCATAGCAATCAACAATGAATAAAATGCTTAACTTTGGAAACTAGTTTTGGTATGTTTCGTACTTTGATGGGATTAAAAGTACTTTCAGAATTTTTATTAGATTTTGGATTTTCATATGTAATGCTAGGAGAATTTCAGAGTGATCCACTTGAGCATCAATTTGGAATTTACCGGCAGTCTTCAGGAAGCAGTGACTATGTGTCTGAAAATCAAATGGTGAATACATTTAAAAATAATACTGCCCAATTATAGAATGAAATGGTGCTTCATATAGATTATTCCTGCGAGTCAGATTATAAATTTTGTGAAGCAGAACCTGATAACTGTATTATCAGACAGAACTATTTGCGATTTTATCAACAATTGGTTAAGTAACTCTATTGTGTACGTTGCTGGATTTATTGTAGCAAAATTTCAATTGGTTGATTTTAAAGGCTCAAATGATATGATTAAAAATGCAGATTTCATTCAGGAACTTTCTCGTGGTCGTCTATCAATTCCCGATGAAACAATAATTAAGTATATATTAAATTGCTATGAAATTTATTTGACTGGGCACAACATCACATGCACTTTATACATTACAAAACTTTTAGAATCACTGGCAACTGAAAATGAAGAATATGAAAGACTATTTACTCCTCTACACAAAATTTCTAGATGTTTGTTCAACACTTTCACTAAAGATGACACCCGCAAGTTAGATGATGAAAAGCGGAAACTTTCAAACACATATAAATCACAACGAGTACTTAAGAAGCTTCGTTCTTCATCTAATTTTAGTTAATTTTCTATGTATGTAAAATGATACCTTTAGTTTTAATGTAACAATTTGCTATAGTTGTTTTGAAATTTTACTGTATTTTATACAGAGCTTAAGAAAATTTCCCACCTACACATTTTTTCTAAAATATTTCCGTGTCACCTCCTGTTATTCAGAGCTCCTTGTGTTGAATACAACCCAATTTTCACATTTGAATCTTTCATTAAAAATTACAGCCTGAATATTAATTTTAATAATTCCTTCAAATGAAATATGATAATATATAATGTTAGTTAAATTTTAAGGCATAGCTTTAATTTCGATGGAAAACAATTTCAATTTAAGACAGAATTTATATGTTTCGGTCCACCATATGCAGGTAAAGAAAAAAATTTACGCATGCAGTTCTACGAACCGAGTATTGAAAATGGAAAATTACAAACAAAAAAGTACGAACATGGTTTTGTGTTCATTTATATGGCACTAGCTGGCGTAATTAAGTAGTAATTAAATGCATGCGTTGGGCCAACCTTGTAGCTGCTATAGGGAATGAAGCAGTTCTAGACTGCTATATATTGTGCTTAACAAAGTTGCTTATGGATTCGTGTGCCAATCAGAAGTGATGTTGTCACTCGTGTCATGTTACCTGTCGAAATAAACAAATATTTGAATGTTTGTATATGCTTGTTTTGGATGTTTTGGAAGTATGAAATATTTTTTGCCGCTATACCCTCCGAAAATTTGTTCAAATTGTGTCCAAGCTTGATCAACTGTCGTGTTCAAAAAACCAATTACGAGAGGACGTCTTTATGGTGTCGGGAAAAAAGTTTGAAGCTCAAACCAACAAGAATTTTCATGTTTGGTGTGGGCTGTCCCAGATTGATTTGGTTATGCATACTGAAGACAAGAAGTTCTACAATGACACTTTTGTCTACACACTCACTAGTTTAATTGGCTACCTTCGACAGAAACGAAAAATAAACAGAGATTATTTCAATCTGCCAAAACATGTTTGGTTTTATTGCTTGTCCTTGGCCAGATTGCCACTCCTGTACTCGCTATCGTGTGAAAGTTTCATGTCAAAGTAACTGACGAGAAACTCCCCGCTAAAGTGGAAAGTCTAATTCGAAACTTATGGAATTGCATAGTTGATCCAACAGCGCAAGAAACACAAAGCAAAGTAGGTGTTCGGGTGTCAAACTATTCTGTTCACTTTATGGCAGTCACCAGCATCTTGCAAAACCTTGGCTTGGGTGTTTATGATATCTGGGAAAGATTTGTAACAAAAGAACGTGAAAGTATTATGAGAAACTTAGCTACACTCTTTGCAAAAATTATTAGTCAACTCATGAAAACTCTAGAAGACAATGCTGGTTATGGGGAAGGCGTTCTCCAACAAGCATTTGAACAAACCTTCCTGCCCAAAATTTAATCAAGCTTAAGGCATCGCAGTTTATGAAGACATTCAAGATTTTTAGCAACAAAGGCAACAAAAAAAATTAAGCAGAGCACAAATGAGTACATTTGTCTTATTGGTTGATTACGTGATAACCAATAATGTTCTTTATCGTTATCTTTGTTTATAAGTAAATAGAAGTTGCTAAAGTAAGTATAAACGAATTTTAGCTGCAACGAGAATGATTTGATAAATGAAAATTATCGTGCCTACACGTTTATTGAGTGGAACAGAGGTATTCCTGCTGTCGAAAAAACAACTTCCGTTTTCACCAAGCTGTGCTACAGTATTCCGTTAGTGTTCAGAGTTCTTTAATGGTCGACTACTGTCAGTTATTTGCAAAGTAGTAGACGCCCATTTTCATTGAACAAGGAAAACAAGACAGCGCTGATTAAAAGTTTGGTTGAAGCCAACAGCAAAACTTCAACACGCTTCATTGCTGAAGAATTAAACTTCCCAAAACCACCATGTAGCGTATTCTCACAGATTAACAAATGCCTCATCTCCTAAGCAAATCACATAAACAAATTATCAATTTGATTAATTCAAATTCTTTGGATGATTTATTAAAATATTAGGCAACTGAGGACGAAACTTGGGCTCTGTTCTATAGTACGTAGTAAACCAAGACAAAGCGTAAATCAGCCCAAAACGGCTAAGCAAAAATACCATGATAAGTTTGATGTTTCCAGATGATAAAAAGTTTAGGTAGAAGCTTAAAGCAAAAAGAAACATTGATATCATCACGTTACATTGAATTCCTCCAGGCACAGGGAATAAATGGCGAATATTACGTGCTACACCTCTCACAACTCTAGTTACAGCACAACAATGCCCGTGTCCACAAGTCATCGGAAACATCAGCTTCTCTAGAAAGAAGACAGGTCCGTCAGCTTATCCAAAGCCCATACAGCCCGGAATTGAAACATTGTGATCGATGGTTATTCAAAAGTCTTAAAAAAAAGAGCTGCGAAAATCTAAGTTTGATGACGCCGATATGGGAAAACAAGCAACGTTGCATTTCCCGAGAGATTGACAGACTATATAGACATTATAAAGCAGATATACAAAAGAAGAGCGACTATATTACGCAGTAATGCTTTTTTTGTTTCAAATAAATGTCTTTGATACCGAAATGTTAACAGTCTTACGACTTTTGGGACACAACATACATTTTACAAAACCTGATATTTATGTGGGTATGTAAAAAATAATATGAATATAGCCTTGCACTATTTAAAATACTTGAGTATGAAACAAAACAGAATTCTAAATTTTTAACATTAATTTTACAAAATTGTACTATATACTAGACAAATTGGAAAAAATGTATATTAAAAGCAAATATATAGTTCGAAAGATATGGAAAATAGCCATAAATCAATTAAGCATTGATAAACATTTTAAAATGAAATGTCTCATTTCAAGTGTAAATTTATCTTTTTTACGAGGTAAAGATCCAAAATTTGAAGTAATCGATTGGGTATAGTTTTACTAGATATTTGGTTATCACTTAATCATAAAAAATTATCAAATATGACATCTGAAAATAGAAAGCGACAGTCACCCAACCATTGCTGCATTTTTAACTCATGTTGCGAAGTGCGCAAGCATGATTGTAATCCAATTAATATACTTACTTGAAAAAGTTCTTCTGATTTGGAATTGTCCTTATCTTCACATTCTGGAAAATAATTGAAGGTTTTACTTTCTGTAGTTAATGAAGAAAGCACAACGGCAGGTATCTAAAAATGACAATATCATGCATTATTGCAGGCAAACACAAAAAGCGATCAGATTTTTTAGAAAAATCATCAAATGATTTTACATCCAAATATAGATTTTAAAAAAAATACAAGAAAAGCAAAATTTCTAAACTGTTTAGCATACAATAATTACACTAGTTTGTCTCGACATTAATTGTGTAATTCAACTAAGAGTGGTGGAATCTCCAAAGGCATTTTATCGCAAAATTGTAGCAAAACAAATGTCAAAGTAGAAATTTGCTTATGAATTAATAAATCCATAGGATCGGTTGAAATATAAAAGAGCAAGAAAATAAAAACTTCTCGTAGAAATTTTGAATTACAACGTATTTGATTATCAGTATTTACAATATGCTACAGGCTACATTAAATATTATTATATGCATTGTCATCAACTGTCAATTCGCAACACCCGGGTTTTCAATAAAAACATACTGATTTCTTTAAAATTATTATTTTTAATTTTAATATCCACAAGTGATATGCCACCGATTATTAGCACTACGCACTGAAAAGACACTAAAATTAGCAGTGGGTAGCCACGTCAGCGCTCACCTATGGAGTGAATGAATCAGGTTGTTGTAAAAGACCATTTATAGTCAACGACAATGTAGATGTAGAATGTTCGCCATTTGGATTTACAACACCTCTCTGTACCAGAAGTGATGCACTATATCAGTTACTAACATAATCATAAATAAAGGGCAATTTACGATAATTTGATTTAGCCTAAAAGTGTTAGTTAGAAACAACGGTTGGTGAAAACTTTAATAGAAATTACAAACGCTACCTAAACTTAGAGGAGCAAAACTTAAATGAATTTCTGCATAGATGTCGTTTAACACTTACAAATGCACATCAATATTTGCAGTGAACACCTTGTGATGGGCAGAAGACGAATTAACGATTAATAAAATTCAAAAACATAAGATACGCATATTTTTGCGTGAACTCAGATGCAAGAGTTCAATAAAAACAAAAAACATTTCGATCAAGTTCTTTCAAATTTTGCAATAAATCATAGTTTTTAATCTATTTGTTTGCAGTTGCTAAAAAATAAAAAATTTAAAATAATTGATTTATTTAATTGATAATCAAAGAGGTTTGTCGTTTCTGATATATTAGAACTTTCCCAATACCATTATGGCTAACATAATATTTTACATATTAAGATACCATCCCATAATCGGCAATCTCTGTTTTCAAGGAAATTTTCATTCGAGTTCAAATATAAATTATTCTCTTCCGAGTTTTTCAATCGAGTTTTGCGAATTCATTCGATGTCGGGTTTTTTTAAATTCAGAATTTTTAAAAACTCTGAAATAATCAAATAAATATCACTAAGGTAAAATGTTTTAATGTTTTTGATTGTGCTATCATACTCACCTATTGAACATCTTAAAAGGAACAAAGCCTTAAATATTTAGTTTTCCCACAACTTACACTAAAAAAATGTCGTAGCATATCCGCGCTGGTCTTCAGATGTGAAAGAATTGTAATATTGTCTTGAGTATAATCCGTCAACATGTCGCCATTGTTGCAAGGTGGACAAACATTTTGGTCTCTACCTAAAGTATAATTCCAATATTCAAAATGGAAAATTTGCAATTGTCTTACTTTTAGTGAATATTGCGACAAAGGAAGACCAAGTAAATGTGTTTGAATCGCCCTGGTCATCTTCAGTTCTTGAAATCGCAACAGATATCACTTCCAGCAACTTTCCGATCTACACAAATATGATAACAATCGCAAATGGATGAAAAATTTATTTGCAAAAATTCTAGGTACATAAACCACATATAATACTATCAAAGATATTTCCAAAAAGCAATAATTTTAAAGCGAAATAATTTCACCGAACATTTACTAGAGTTACTAAAACAAGTCTCAAAGTCTGCATAAAATCACACATCATTCAAGGCGTGTCAGCTATAATTCAAGTGGGGTCTGAAGATCATGTCTAAAGTATTAACATCTTCTACAACATTCATGTTTCAATTCCGGAGCAGATTTCGTTTATTAAACAAAGAGAAGACCTCATTAGTTTTTTGCAGGAATGCCTTTAATCTTTGATCATTGAAGGTAAGGCATAAGCATTTTAGTTAGTTGGAGTTTGTCTGGCCCATCATTGTTATATACAATGATTTAAAACCTTCAGGATGGGGAGACTGACCGTTGTTACCATATGTTAAAATAGTTTTTTATGCATTTTATCATCAATTTTAAAGATATCCTAATGAAACTTTGTAATCACAAAGCGATAGTTATGGAGCACGTGCTGGTAAAATTTCATTGTCATGCTATTATTTCTCTTTGTTCGGCGGACTACTAAATTAAGACTACTTTCGAAAGCCTAAAAAAATCGCCTATTATGCAAACTTCCCATTGCAGAAATGAGCTGATTTTTTGCAAACAGCTTTATTTTAAATAAAAAACTTGGCAGACAAAAAATTAGAACAATCCCATTAAAGTTCATGGAGTAATACTAGTTTTAATATTGGGGGGAATCGTGTTACCCTATGTTTACACCTGATTATCTCCTGAAATATTTGTCCGATCTTAAAAATTTTAAGAATTTCAAAATCCTCATAAAATTTTGCGTCTGGCCTCATCAACCCATAAAAAAAATCGTAAGATTACACCCTGCAAGCTGGAAATGAGTAATAAAAACAGCAAAAAATCAACCATAATTTTGCTTTTTTTGGACTTTTTTGATCTAAAATACTAATTACTACTGTAGCACAAGTAATGCTCTGATCATTCTGGAAAGGGTTGGGGTGGCCTATTATTGACCCTTCTGAACAAAATTGCTAAAGGGACAAAAGCTGTAACTTCAAAAATCGGTCAAAAATCCTTTCGAGAAAAAATTAATTCAAAGGCATTCTACACTACAACTTTATCTCTTAGGGAAACAGTGTTAAAAATATAATGTCGATGTATCTAGATGTAAAATTTAATTTCCAATCGATTGGAAGTGGTTTCAAGTCGATCGGATCAATATTGACTGAGATATTGATGTTTAAAGTTAGTCGGGAATTAATAAATTCTAGTCGCATTTTATCGAGTCTAGAAGGGTAATCACGCCACTTTTACCGCGATTGAAGGCATAGTCCCAGTTTTCCTATTGGGAAACAATTTGATTAAAGGCATATTCTACACTACTATTTATCTCTTAGGAAAACGAATTTATATTAAAAAATAATGATTGATCTAGATGTAAAATTTTATTTCCAATCGATTGGAAGTAGTTTGAAGTCGATCAGACCAATATTGACAGAGATATTACCGATTATTATTAAAATAGGGAAGCGAAAAAGTTTTTAGGCACATTTTTGCTGACCCAGCCATGAAATTGAGCAAATTTGGGGAATTATTCCAATTTCCCGATCGGGAAAAAATCTGGTTATATAGGGGATACACCTGGTCTGAAAATTTGGAAAAAATATTTTTTATAAAATATTTGGCTTTCAGTCAGTTTCAGGGATAACATTCAAAGCTTAATTAAGTAAGAATTAGTGGAAGTGCATTGGCTAATGAATTTTTAAAGCAATAATCTAACTGTTAATGATAATACATTTACTATCTTTGCATAGTCAGATATTTAAATGTTGTTAAATGTTTTAGTATGTCTGTATCAATTGATTTGGTTCACCTACTTATTGATATTCATGGTGAAGAGAGGCACTCTTCTGTACTCCTCAAAGAGTAACTAGCCTTAAAACAACTACTATATCTAATGCAATGTTTAGTATATGTAAGGAGGATTCACCCGACGTTATTGTGGAAACCCCACCATCTTAACAGCCATGCTGTTCTGTGCTGCAGACTCCACCACTGTAGGAACAGTTTAGATTGCTTTAATTAAATTTATTTTAGGCTATTGAGACATTCAAATTTTGAAACCCCTGTGCGGGATAGGAGGTTTGACTATAAGCCAAAAAGTCTCTCCATGGAACTAGTTCCTGCAAGCTCTAGCCGACAGGAAAAGTCTCAAGACAATTCAAGCTCTGATGAGTAAGAATTTTTAACATTGAAATATATATTTTGCATTTGTAGGTCAATTTTTGCCCAGCCTACAATTGAGGCAACAACATCTAGCCCACAGGAAAAGCCTCAGGACTATTCAAGCTCTGTAAGAATTTTTAACATTGAAATAATTTTTTTTCATTTTTAGGTCGATTTTTGCCCAGCCTAAAATAGAAAGGCATGCAGGAATATGTGCATTTTGTTCCAAGAAATGCACATCAATATCAAGGCATGTGAAGGTGCATACAAAGGATCACATTGAGAGACGCCTCATTACGAAGCTCTCTATTAAATCGTTTACTCAAAAAAGGAAAGTTTTCAAATACTGCAGAATATGTCAGTATTGTAGCATAACAAAAATACATCATCCTAAAGATCATGCCCCTGTCTGGGATGAAAGTATTCAAGGTATGATAAACACTGTTTGCTCAAAGCAATATTTGCTTAGCAAACCTGCCAATCAATATGAAAAGGCCTATGCGTGATAAGTTTCCTGCTTCTTTTACAGTAGTTCTTGATAACTACCAATTACAAGAAGAAAAGTACTACAAGGAGCAAAGAAAGAAGCCCAAAAGGATGCAACAAAGTCTCTCAGACTAGGAATCACGTATGTATATTAATTCAGGGATAACTTAAATTGAAATTTGTTGAAGCAGTGATAGTCATTCTAAATCAGCCAAAGGAATGCAATTTATTAGTATACAATTACTGTTTAGTTTAACTTCTGTAAAAAGATTGCAAAGTCTACAGAAGAATTTTCAAATATGGATGCTAGTGGGCCTTTCCTAACATTTATGATTGAGGTAATCATATTACAGAAATGCAGAAATTTTTGGCATTTACTGCAGACAGAGTGAAAGACACTTGGCCAGAAAAGGCTATGTATGTCATTAAACAAACAGCAACAAAAATAACTCGATTAAAGGTTGCAGGGGCAAAGGTTGTTAGAGATCTACAACCAAGCTGCCTTGGGATCTTGAAACAGCTCTATGATGTAAGCATATTTAGTTTATTTTTTAAACTAAATATTGTTTAGAGACTAGTGGAATACATTACGAGCCAGCTTTATCCGGACAAATTTCTATTCAAGTGCTTAGTGGCATATATTCTATGTCAAAATGGTTGCCGCCCTGCAACCATTGAGAATGTTACAATTGGAATGTGGAGAAGGTTACATATTATGGTATTTTTTATGCTAACCTGAATTTAGAACAGAACAATCTGGTGCAATTTATGCACAATTTGTTACAATAATGGTGGTCCCTGATGAAGTTTACCAGTTATTTATCTCAGAACAGGGATTCACCCTTAAGGATTTCGAGAAAAAAATGGAAATGCTCCCTCAATTTAAAACATCGAAGAACTTTATTGGTGTCCTAACAGTCCAAAAAGACATTCATGAAGTAATTCTCCGAATGACGAAATACCGTCATGAGAGTGAGCAGTTGATAGCTCCTCCAGGCAGATCTATCTCTCTGTCACATGGTCGTACTGCAGAGTACCTAAGAGAGATCATGGATAAATTCAACATTAAGGGTATTAATTTATTTCAACAATGATATAATTATATCAGCCAAAGGATTACCTTAATTTATTTGTAGCAAGTACAAATTTTACGCTGTAAGCTAAAGGTGCAAGGTTGGATTGAATTGAACAGTGATTTAATTGTATCAGCCAAAGGAATGCCATAAATTATAAATTTATAATTTAGAAACACTAAATTCCATCCTTATAAGGAAAGAACTGCAGACTCTGTCAGCAAATGCATCTAAAGAAGTGAAGAAAAGTGTTCATTGTAGCTTAGAACACAACGAAAACACTGCAAACCGAGTCTATGTTAATAGAAATGTCATCATGGCTAGCGCTACTGCTGCCAAACACTTCTCAAGTAATCTTGTTGAATATTGTATGCCTTCAACAAGTGCCTTACCTGAAGAAAGGCTTGAAGACCTTAATGGTAAAAATTTCTTGCTTTTTGCATTATTGATCTTAGCTTTAGATGATGGAGTTAATAGTGAGAATAGTGATGACACTGACAGCGATTTCAGCATCACTCAACCATCACAAAGTGATGTAAAGAAAGAAGTTCGCAAAAGGTTCTTCAATAGAACTACTAAAGATGAAAAATTAAAGCTCGAGCCTCTATTTGAACCTTTCTTCAACCATTTTGAGGCGTCATTCATCAACAGGAAACCTATTGGAAGGGTAGAAATACGCCATTTCTGCCAGATGAACAAGCTTGGGCACCAAATTGGTGAAAAACTGCGCCAGAAGGCACGAAAAATTTTCAAAACATTGTAAATATCTGTAAATAAACTTTTAAAAGCATGAGCTATTTTACTGTCAGCTAAAGAAATGCTTAGTTGTAGTGCATTGCTAACAGTGGGAATGTATTTTTGTCAGCCAAAGGAGAGAATACTTATTAAGTACTGAATGCAGTGGGAATGTATGTTTGTCAGCCAAAGGAGAGAATGCTTGTTAAGTACAGAATGCAGTGGGAATGTATGTTTGTAAGCCAAAAAATTGTTTACTGTTTGAAGTGTAAATTCAATGCTTATTGCTATCAGCCAAAGGAGTGCTAGTTTGCTGTTTTGTGAGTGTGTGTTCTAGTACCTGTATAGAGATTCATGGTGTTAATTAGCACATTCATTCTGTAATGAATGAAAGGTATAGGTTAAAATCTCATTGAATCTATGTATGCTTTCTATGCTCTTTGATGGAAAATAGAGAAGGGACACGGTTTACATAGCAAGTGGTGCATGATAAGCAAATAAACCAGAAACTGTTGCAAATGTACTCTAAAAGACTGTAATGGTACCACAGCAATTTCTTTGCCAGTGGAAACTTTTAACCTGTGACTTAACAGTCACTTAACTAGATGATAGTGTAGCCTACTCTGTAGACAAGGTAGCATTCTAGTACAATATTTTTTACCTTTGAGATGGGAAACTAACTTTTGTTAGAGAAGGTGCAAGAAAGGTTACCTGTGCCTATCATGGATTAAGTGTGCAGGCTTTGAGATGGGAATCTAAGTTGGAGAATATATTAGAAAGATTACTCCTCAAAGCTTGATTAAATTGGTAATAAAAACATAGTAGACCATGTCTTACACTACTCATCTGTACTTTTCTAGATGTAATTTATAATTTGCAATCGAATATAAGTAGTCCCAAGTTCATAGCAGTAATATTGACAGAGATATTAATGATTAATTTTAAAACATATTTTTAAAAAATTATATATATATATATAAAATTTGAAAGATGGAAGGCTGTGCTAAAAATATTTTTTTAATGCAGTTAGATGTAAAATTTGATTTAAAATCGATTGAAAGTGGTTTCAAGTCGATACGACCATTATTGAGATATCGGCTTTTTTAAATATCGTTCTTTGGCCATTTTGAAAAATATTACATACGGTAACACCTTATGCCCCACACGAAATAATGACCCAAAAATTTTAAAATTGGTTTTAGGGATATCAATGGAGTTAGACAAGAGTAAATTGAAAGTCTGGTACTGTTACCGTATGTTCAGGAATGTTAACGTATGTTAATGCTGGTCTGGGCCGACACCATATGTGATCACATACGGTAACAAAGGTCAGGTGATCGCTCTGACTGGTTTGATGATATTCTCCGTGGTTGGTTTTATACCATGATCCGTTACAAGTAACATGGTTTTGCGACTCAACGAACTACCCAAATGAAATCGTTTATCTTTATGGCACTCTTACTCACTATTCTTTAGTCAGCTCTTGATGACACGATGATCTCTGATAATCAAGCTCTTGTTATATGTTCATTTTTTGCGGTCACAACTACCTCGTTAATACACAGTAAATTGTTAGAATTAAAACGTGGATTCGGTCGTTTGACAATCCCGCAGATTCAATTAATTTAATAGCGACACTTTCAATTTTACTTCTACACTTTTTTGGAATTTATAAAATATATTTTTCATTTAAAAAATAAGTTTTCATTTCAATTTATTATAGATATCTGATTAAATTAACGTCTTTCTGTATGAAATATATTATATTTAAACGATTTTCATCATTGAAGCAACCACCTTTTGTTAGCGACGACATGAATATAAGATTTTTCAGTAATGAACCTCTATAATATTCCGACTGTTTCAAACACAAAATGACACGAGCTGCTCGGAAGAATTACGGTGACAAGGCAATCGACTATGTCAAACTGCAAAGAAGTAGAGTCAGTTGAGAAGTTCTTTGCAAATATTACTCCTGAACATAAAGTGTCATTAGAAGCTTATATGTTTGTTTGCGTAGTTAATGAAATGGGGGACATTATAAGCAAGGTGGAATGTAAAACGTTTCTCATTTCGGAGGACGCAATAATGTGACTGTGCAGGAGTTCGCAAGTATCTTCCTCTATAGTCGTAATTTTTTACTAGAAAAAGTCGGAGCTTGCAGCAAAGCAAGGAAGTTTTCTTCTCGTATGTTTTCATTAAAAAATTTAATTTTTAGTTTATTTTTAAATGTTCAATTCCAATATTCATTTTTAAGGCTGCAGGTGCCTCAAAAATATCTGAGCATTCTAACATTGACGTCGATATCGAAAAAATTATGCAGGATTGTATTGATGTGCTAAGCCCTTCATCTTTTTTGTATTGATTTTTGAGAAAAAATCGCCTTTTGAAAAGCTATACATTGATAATCTTATCTCCCACTATAGAAATTCTACGACATACCAATTTTTGGTGTTTGTCAAAAAAGACATTTCATCAATAGTTACCGAGGACTTATCTATAATCAAACTTCTTCACAAATCTCATATATGGTTCGCTTTGGTCGCATCACATTTAAAGCGTAAAATGCAGTACAAAGGCAGGTTTGTTAGGAGAATAATGGGGGGGGGGCATGCATACGTCACAAATCTAACGTTGTTGAGATATTGAAAGTCCTGTTCTGAATATTCTTAATGAAAAGTATAATTTTGAGATTTGTATTTGCTTTATAATCCACACACTATCTTAGATATTTGCTGCAACATCGGATGGCCTTTCAAATGATTACGTTATTGAAATAAAGAGCTCATTTTCGCATGAAGCATTAAAGAACTACTATTCTCGTGATTATAAAATTAAGCCAAAACCCTAAGCACAAATTCAGATGCAAATGTTCCTTTGCAATCGAAAAAAGGGCATTGTTTTATGTAAACCACACGGATTTCGAATTACAACCATTAAAGTAGACTATGATATAGACTTTGCTAGTTATATTATTTTTTGGAATTGTATTGACCTTGGAAGCGTTGTATTTATAAAAAATTATGTGCCTAATATTTAACATAAAAAATTAAGATTTGTAATATAAAATAATTCAATCGTACATTTGTTTGCACAAATGTAGGTTCAAGAGCTTCCAAACCTGTATTTTTATCAATGTTTATATATATATATATTAAGAGGGAGTTCTGATTACTCTTTGCAAAAAGGTTTACGAGATAAAAGGATTGTCCTTACCGAAATCAACACAACCCTGAAAATCGACTAAGTTTAGCCTTCACATGCACCATGACGATGTAATCAGTACTTCTATTTCTTTGCGGATGGTGTATAGCTTTCCTATAGATTATATGCATACGTGTTCCTTGTGAATCTATCTTAATAAGAATGACTATCACTAATCATTTTATTTGTTATATACCATTTTTGCCAAATTCAGTAGCATCAAGAAAATTACGTTGATTACAGGAACTCAAGCATCATAAGAAAATGAATATTGTACAATAATGCTGTATGCGGTGTTGTAGCTTTAAAATTTTTTTGAATGAAGATCTATATTGGAATTTTGCTCATTTTTTATAGCTATGAGAATTTTTTGCGCTTCAAATGTGAAAGCATCGATAAAGCTTGCATCAGAATTGTTAAAAACGTTTATTGAATCAAGTGTCTTTATATAAGAGTGTAAATTTGTTGCATATTTTGTCCATCGCTTTCTTCCTGCCAAATTTTGTGACTCTCTATGGATGTGCTGACAACTGTTCATGTTTTGAGTTTGAGAATTATAATCAAGTTGAGAAAAGCACTATAAAGAGTGGCTCAAATGCAGATTGTAAAAGGTAAACATAGAAGTAATGATTTTGACCTTTATTTACAATATATAATGAACGAGCAAGGCTTGTCCCAAAGTTGTGCATTTTATAATAACGCTAAATGTCGATTGCGAAATTTTATGGTATCCATATCCATACTAGTTCATTCAAACATCATGTTCTTTCCATCCTCTGAATATATGTTTTCTACGTCAAAAAAGAAATCTAAATTACTTGAATTTGCATTTTTACAATTGTATATACAATAGTTCATTGAATTTACGAAATAGCAATTTAACTATTAAATTAGCGTTACAATTCTTAATTAATTATATTATTTCTATGTTCTTACTGTAGTTTTGGTGTTAGATAGAATTTCTACAAAAGGCAAGGCAATAGGTATCTGTTATTTTTAAAATTTAACTATTATTTGCTGTTATGCTTATTTTTAGATGAAAATTCCCTGGAGTATGTTCCAAGAAAACTTGGCCTTACTACAGAATGTTTGCATGTGACATCCAAGATATTCATCAATACTGGGCAAGTGTGTATATGAGATAAGGCATAAGCAATTAATCATTGACAATTCAGATATGAAGCATCGAAATTTGTTAACTCTTCAAGCTTTCTATTTACTTTCGCCTAAAAGATTATTCAGACCCATACAAAACCTCAGATTACGCACAGATGCAAGCGATAATGCAGGAGGACTTTGTTTTGAAATGCTTAAAGACACAGTATCGGAATTGAAATTTTCTTACAGTTATTTTTTTCAGAAAAAATGATCCAATTACACATATATCAAAAAGTGATGATAATGTTATTTATTGCAGTTCTTGAAGCCAACCCAGAAAAGATCATTTTCACGGCTTCTGAACCTCTATATTTAGTCTGTTTATGCTACAAGGTAGTTTCTGATATTATACCTCAAATGACTCAATCTATAAATATTCTGTCATGGGTTAAAAATATCTCTGTTAGATGGATCTCAACACACCAGAACTTCACCAATGCACCACCAAGGACATATTACAGTGAAATTTTTGTTATTGGTGATTTTTTCTTTCCTCTGCATTACTTGCGTCAATTAAATTTGAAGTTTATAAATAAGAGTTTAGAGAAGATTAAGTGCAGTTTATGATCATAATTTGTAGTGTCACGTGAAAAGCGAAAAACCAGACGAATCACGGTAAAAATGTGCTATAAAATTTTTCTTCTGCAATTGTTTAAAAACCTCCTATAAACTACGAAAGAAGCTAACAAAATAGGCTAAAATGGTGCAATACCAAATAATACATCATTTATAGATGGTGACACTCAAAGTTCTATTGGTGGCGAAATTGGCATTGCGGGACCATCACTCATTTCGACTAATGGCAAGTTCACCTTGACTAATCGTAAATATTGAGCTTTAATTTTAGCATCGAGCCAGCTGCAGTCATCATTGGAAGCGTATTTGAATATTAAATATTCCAGCAAAAACTGTATTGATAATTCAACTGCAGATGATTCGGCGAGAAATATTCTACGCTATTTGGAAACAAAGGCTTTATGGGCATAATTGCAAAGTATAAAAAAATAATTTCTCTAGAAGCATTCTTTCATGAAAAATCTCAAAACACAAAAAGTATTTTTGGCGTTAAATACCAGTCTTCAGCTAAGGAAATAAATGCTTTTAAAATGTAGAGATTATATAAAACACTATTTACAGAGACTGGTGTTGAAAAGCAACATGTTTCTAACCAGGTTGTGCGAAAGTATTTATCGTACTACGATTGATATCAATCTGATGAAAACGTAATAACTTTATATCATTCGTAGCAAAACGTAACAAAAACATTATTAAAGTTACTACGATTATAAAGGAACGTAATATGTATCCATACGATTATTACATAATTTTTTCTAATACTTTTGAAAAATGATGCAGCAAATGTAGTGAAATATTAAGAGTAAATCTCCAAATTAGTCTAGAAGTGTTCAAAATACAGTAAATAATTGTTGATTTTGTTCATTGTTACAATGCCAGCTCAGAGTTGCAAATGGGCCAAAAATTTCGGCCCAAGCCTATGTTTGGTGGCCGAGGCCCAGCCTAAGCCCAAATAGAAATCTGAAAAAATCTCAAGTCCAGCTCAAACGCAGAAGAATTATCAAAATATTAATAAGATTTAAAACATTTTGATTGACAATCACTATTACAAAAACTTTAAAAGATCAGCAGTGCTGGCTGATCTCAATAGTTCCAATGCCTCCATCTTTTCAAGACTAATCAAGCTTCTTTTCGAAGTAATTATTAGGCCAGCATGGGAGAAATCTCTCTTAGACTGCGACGATGTTGCCTGAATACAGAATACTTTTCTGGTAATTATTCCTAAAATGGGCATGTCTATTCTGGATCTCTAGAAATTGAGAGGGTACTTGGCAAATTAAAGTAAGTTGAAAATTCCTAAACATAAATCAATATCTAAAATAGATACTATATTAATACTTGTTGGAACATATCAGATTGAAGACTTTCTTTATTAGATAAAGAATCTTCAAATCTTAAATAATCAAAAAATGGATCTGTAGACTCTATTCTTGGCTTTTTAGAGACCACACTTGCTTGAGTGTTTGGAGAACTTTCATTACCATTGTTTGACAAATGAAATGTCCAACTCTTGATATCTTCAAAGAGCTCGAGCTTAAACTTTCTTTGGTCCCCTATTCCAAAGTAAACGCCTTCTCATACAGCTTAAATCTCTAATTGTTCCCTTCCTTTTTCACAAATAATTATCAGATTAAATAAAACGTTGTTGAATGCTTGCCAATTAACGTAGATTGCACGAATTCACTCGATTATAAACTACTTGTACATCATTCAGATTTGCAAGATTTTTTTCAAATCTATCCCATTGAAATAAAAATAATTTGGCGGCCCAAGCCCAGCTCCAAATAGAAATAGAAAAACGGCCCAAGCCCAATGGGCCGGCCCAGTTCACTTGCAACTCTGTACCAGCTATTGCAAATATGTCAATATCACATGCTTTTTCAGTGTAGTATAGAACTATTTTTTCTAGCTTGGGTCGATTCATAACGCAGCAGAATATATATAAACATTCTAAAACTCAATGTAAGTTTTTCAATTTTAGTGAGTAGATTTCATTAGAAATTTCTATTCTATATTCAACTTTAGTCTAGCAAAACAAAAACAAATAATAATTTTTAGCAAAGGCTCTAATATGGCATTAATATTAATGGGCATTAAATGCGCTAAAAATGAACTTTTCCTGGTGTGCGCCCTCCATCCAGGGGTGTTAAAAAATATAGTGTACTGTTATTTTTTATTACACTATTCAAAAATAAATAAGTGCGCTTTCCAATTTTAAAAAATAAGTTATTGCAATAAGTGCACTTACTTTTCACTATACATGTACATCCAGTATGCATACGTATATAATAGTGATAATGCAATGAAATATAGAAAATTTAAAGAATCCTGCTTTCAATAACAAAAATAAAAGAATAAAATCCATGTAATCCAAGAAAATATAGTTATAGCTTTTTTAGAAGGTAATGCTAATAAAGTTTGATTTGATGATAACGCTGATATTGGTCGTTGAGAAGAAAGTTCTTCTTCAAACTTAAATAAATTTTTTGAAAATAAGAATTTGTTGGTGAATCTTGAATACGATCTTCATGATTTAACACTACCTACTACAAATGAAAACTTTTCAACTATCTTATTTTTAAATATTAAGATTGATGGTGATTCTTTAATTAAAAGTCGAAAAATGTCACTTTGGCCAATATGACTTCAAATAGCTAGCATGCCCTTACCTATTCGTTCTTCATACCACAATCTTATTCTTGCTGGTATTTGGTTTGGGGTAGGTAAACCAAATTGGAACAGATATTTAAATTCTCTAGTAAACGAAATCCAATATTTGAACAAGTAAGGCTTACCAGGTAATACTAGCATTAATTGCCAGACTTTCCTATTAATCGTTGATATGGTTGCTAAATCTAATATCTTAAATTTTATTCAATTTAATGGATATTTTGGCTGTACTGTTTGTCTTGCGAAGGGTATTCATATGAATAAACGTCATATTTATCCTTATGAGCAATTTTCATTAAGGAATTACATTGATACACAACAGCAAGCACTAGAAGTTACTGAAACTACTGTTTTTGGTGTGAAGTGCTTTTCAAAGTTTCGACAATTCTTAAAATTCCTGAATCAGCTGTTATTGATCCTTTACACCAGGAGTTTGCAAAAATTTAATAAATACTTTTGTCAAAAACTAATTAAATCGCCAAGTGAAATGGATGCTTATAAATTGCTTTGCTCGAAAATGGTTCTTCCGTTTGAAATTGGCAGAAAGATGCATTCACTCTAAGAAATAAAATTTTGGAAAGGAAGTAAATTTAAGTTTGCATTATGGTATGTATAATTTTTTGCATTTTGCTTTATACATTCATTTATTGTTTCTTGCGCAAGCTATACGACTGCTTTATTCACAAAATAGAACTTCTAATGATATAGCAACTGCATCGCGTGCTTTAAACATTTTTGTCAAAACTTCAGTACGACTTTATGGCAATAATTTCTTGACATATAATGTCCATGGTTTCCTTCATTTGTCAGAACAAACTCAAAATATTGGTACTTTGGCAGCAATGTCAGGATTTGGGTATGAATCTGCCAACTATCATCTGATTCGTAACGTCACTGGCACAAAAGATCAATTAAATATGATTCTAAGACGATATTTGCAGCATCAACCATTAAAAATAGAATTCACTTTCTGAAAGCAGAATTCCAACACCACTTCGAAATTTTATGATATGTAATCAATATATCCATGAAGAACAACATACATTTAATATTTCTTTTGCCTACACTAAGCCTCCCAATCTGCACCTTAAATCACCAAGATATTCTTACCTTTCTAAATCATGTGATCATATAATTAAATTTAAACAGCTTAATCGTGTACATTATGGTGTTATTGAATTTTTCATAAGTTTGAATAATAAGGTTTTGCAATTTTAACAGAATTTGAATTACTTTCTATTCATACTTACCTAAATATGGACTTCGATCATCAAGAATTCTTTCTTGATTTTGATAAAGGCGTATTATTAGATTCTATTTGTTTGGTGAAGCCTTCAAAGTCTAATGCAATTGTTCCATGTGACAGTATTATTTGCAAATGTGTTGCTTTTAAGCATAATGAGTGTTTTGTTATAATAGATGTTATTGAAACCTTTGAGCATGATTAAAAATATCTCCAGAATTTCTTACATTTTTACTTCAATGTAATGTAATCTAATTTTATATGGATCAAATTGATGTCATGAATCATATTTACTAATTATTAGTTTTTTTAGAAAGACACCTGAAATTTTTTTTCGTTTTTTATTTTAATGTGGATAAATTCTACTGTGTTATCCATATTAATCATTAAAAGTCGCCAAGATCGATGTGCTTAGAAGACAAAATTTGACTAACCAAAAATGCTAAATTAATATAGCATCAAGGCTAGAATAAATTAAACTAGTAATATATAAAGGTGAAAAAATCGGTAAAACAATATCATGGGATTGCAAAAATTTAAGCACTACAAAATTTCAACATCACTAGTCGAGCAACAAAAGTCTCCATTTTCAAGTTGTAAAACACAGCTGCAATGTTACTCACAGCCGCGATGTTACTAGATCGTCAACTTCCCGAGGGTGATCTTCGACGCCGAATTCCCCATACTCTGGCACAAATTCTAACAAGTTTGCTTGGTAATGGTAGTCGGACAATGTGACATTATAGTATCGTCTATTAACCTGAATAGAATTAGGTTTGGAGTTAGGGTTTTGGTTTGGATTAGGGTTAAGGTTATAATTATTATGTTGATAAATTAGCTTATTTTTGCAATAATTTTAGTGGTGGAGATAACGCAAAAGTTTTTCGAGATTTAAAATGCAATATATTATTTTTTTGAAAAACATTCAAATACAATATTGATGATCACAGTGTTTATATATAATTGGCTCATTGTTTTTTGCTTACATAATTAAAAATTTCGCAAAGTTTAGAGAAATTTAATATATTTTTAACTATTATAGATTTCTATGATTGTTTTCCAAGTGCACGTATGCTTGAAGAAAGCTAAACTTAGCATTATTGATACTATGGCTACAATTCAATTTTCAGGCCTACAAATAATGAAAATTTTAGGAATTTCATTGTTATACGTCAATTAACTGCAATTAGGATTGTGAAAAACAAATATATAATTTAGATGGCTGCATGCGAAAATTTGGTAATTATGACGACGCCTGGAGTGATGCCAAAGCCGCTGTGAATCAACGAGGAGGGGACATTCGTCGAAATTTTAAAGAAAATTGATTAACTTTGTATATTGCAATGTGAATTTCATGTTTTAGTGGAATCATACATACACAATTTATAAATGTTCTTAAATGTATTTTAGCTTTACATTTTAAACATTTTCGATGTGACATACATTTATTGACATTACATGCATGTTGCATGGTAAGTCACTTCCATGTACATGCAATTAATTGCAAAAAAAATGCATGTTACATGCCATGTTGATTTCCATGTGACATTCTTTTATTGAATTTACAGGCATGTTAACATGGTAAGTCTCATTCATACATTTATTTTTAAGTTTAAGCAAGTTTCGTTCTATTGGGCATTTATTTATTGTCCGCAACCAAGAAAACTGTTAAAATTGAATAGATTAGAAAAATAATGTCATTTGATTAAAAAAAATTTAGAATATTATTTAGTAAAAATATTAAATTTTTAAAATATTATTTAGTGAAAATTTTAAATTTTTATTAATATTTGGTATTTGTAAAATTTGCTTATAGATTTTATAAAACTATATTTCGGAAGATCATGAAATATTTCCCGATTTTAATCTTTCATTATCATTTTGAACTAAATTAGCATTAAATAAAATAATAAAATGCACTCCACTTTAGATAAAATACAACATTTTGTAAAGAAATTATTTCCCACAATTTTTGCAAGTCTTGTAAGCACCTTTCTCTATCACGTTTAATATCTCAAATATAATTACTCTTACATTCTTTAATTCGACTATATAATAATTTGATCTACAAATTATTATCAAACGAGAACAAGCTATCGCGGCTATCTAAATGGACGAGGAACAGATGACTACGATGATCGCAGCTGCGGTGAAGGCTGCAATGGAGAACTTGAGTAGTGTCCCGTCAACGTTACGAACTGGACCGTCTATGAAAATTGAAAGTTTCGTAAGACCTTTCTCTGGTAAGACGAACTTTGTTGAATGGATAAAGAAATACCAACTTGTAAGTGGCCAATTTTCGTGTAATAATACGCAAATGCTACCATTGTATTTGGAGGGTGAAGCGTTTGAGGTATACAATAATTTACCGAACGAAGTCAAATTAGATTACGAAAAACTGTTGGAAGCCTTACGGTTAGCTTTTTGTAAATCTGAAAGTGAAGCGTATGCAGAGTTTATACACCGCAAATTAAATTTTAACGAAAGCGTGGATTATTATGCGTCTGATTTGAAAAATTTAGCTTCATTATTTGGAATTAAAGATCCCGAATCTAATTCTACTGTGCGGATGCAATTTTTACATGGACTTCCCGATGATATTGCTACGCTAGTTAGAGCCTTGTTCGGGAATAGTTTGTCCACTAAGGATTTAGATACGTTGGTACAATCGGCAAAACAAATTATTTCCTCTAATTTAGGCGAAACAGTAAATATTATGGGCGCAATGTCTTCTGTAAGAAATAACTCAACAACCTTTAACCGAAGATGGGAATCAGGGCAAAGAAATCGCCAGATAGAGTTTCGTTCACCAGGTGTTCAACCCAACAATGTTCAGCGCTCTTATAATGAGAATAGAAAATGCTTTAATTGTCATGTTTTAGGCCATATCGCCATTAATTGTCCCGAGACACGAAAAGGTTCGGGAAACGGAAATGGAGGATCTGGTGCGCGGCAGCCATTTCCTCCAAATCAGTAGAATTTCCGCAAATTTCAGTTAACGTATATTCCAATGATGCAACTTTCTGTGGACTAGCGGGGCTTGATACATATTCTTCTAAATCTTTTATTTCACGTTCTTTCTTGACTCGTTTAGGGTCGTATCAAGTTATTTACCAGAAGCAATCTCTTGAACTTATTAATGGGTTTAAAACTACATTTCATGATATAGTTCGAATAAATTTTTCGACAGGATCAGACGAAAAAGTTTTAAGCAACGATTTTATTGTACACGAAGAAGATAGTGTTTTTGACTGTGATTTATTGTTTGGTGCTGACGTTCTTAGCAAATTAGCAAATTTAAAAATAATGTACGACCGAAATGGAATATCAGTTGATAATGGGCAACCTGCTCAGGACAAAGATCTGTTAAAGCGGAAAGTTGCGTTCACAGTAAATGATGGACGCGCTGATGTATATTTTGATAAAGGGTGTATCGAGGTAGTAAGTTCAGACTTTAAAGTGGATTGGAAACCAGAAAGAGGATTCTGGGAGCTAAGTTGGTTTTGGAAAAACAGTCAAGAACCCCTAGATTCAGTTGGTAAAGGAATTCCTGAATATTACAAAAACATGAGTCAAGATGTCCGCGCTCTATATGAAGCAGAGTTACAAAAGTGGGTAGAATTGGGTTTCGTTACTGAATACGAACCTTCTCTGCATGGCGAAATCAAAGGGATCGTAACACTCTTGCCGGTGGTTCAGTTGCATAAGACCACGCCTGTCCGCCCTGTTTTAGATTTTACTTGTTTGAATCAACACGTTGAGTCTGTACCGGGCCGCAACGTAAAGTCATGTTCTGATGCAATTAGGGAATGGCGCAAGTTTGGCGAGAAGTGCAAGTTGCTCGACTTAACAAAGGCGTATTTACAAATACATTTGTCAGAAAATCTTCAGGTGTATCAATGTATAATTATTAAAGGCAAAAAGTATTTAATGAATCGGATGGCTTTTGGCTTGTCAGTCGCACGCAAAGTATTAGAGTCGATTATAGAAACCATTTTTCGCGTGGAAGGCATTGCAGAAGATGCTCGTGACAGTTATGTTGATGATATAATTGTCGATGACAGTTCTGATAATGTAAGTTGTATACAGAAAGCGTTGTCACTATATGGTTTTAAGGTTAAAGATGCCGTTGATCTGGAAGGTTCAAATGTTTTGGGGCTTCGTATAGAGAAAGGATATGACGGAAATTTATATTGGCATCGCGGGAAGGAATTAAAGGCTTTGCCATCTAATATTTCACGCAGGGAATTGTTTAAATGGTGTTGTACACTGGTAACTCATTACCCCGTCGCTGGTCCTCTACGCCTAATGAGTAGTTATCTGAAAAGAATCTGCAGCAGTTGTAAAATGTGGTCTGATAAATTAAATGATGCTGAGCTTAGACTCTTTAAGAAAACTTATGATTGGATAAAGAACGCCGATACTGTGTATGGTAAGTGGGCTGTTTCAAAGTCAAGTCAAAACTGGAAATTATACACTGATGCTAGTGATGTTGGTCGGGCGGCCGTTTTAATGTTAGACGATAACATAGTTGAAGACGAAGCCCATTTGCGGAAGCTGTCAGATAAAAGTCATATAAATATTGCGGAGTTAGAAGCAGTAATTGAAGGACTTAACCTTGCTGTAAAATGGAATATTTCAAAATTGGATTTGTATGTCGATTCAATGGTTGTTTACAATTGGCTTCAGAATACGCTACGTGATCAGCAAGTAAATTGTTCAGGACTTTCAAAAACATTAGTTGAGCGGAGATTGTCCTTATTCGACGAAATTGTTAGAACATTCCATTTGAATTTATCCTTGAATCATGTAAAAAGTGCTCACAACTTTGCCGATAAGTTAACTCGTCTCCCTGCCTGGGTACAAGAAAGTAAAAAGAAGAATATACATTGTGGATTTATGATAAGTAAGGAAATCAACTCTGAAACTCAATTTTCAGATACGTTCTTAAAGGATGTAATTGATTGTTTGCAAGGCAAGTCAACAGTTGTCAAGAAGGATAATCCTTTGAAAAGTGTTCTCAATCAGTTGGTGTTTAATTCTTCGGGCATATTATGTCGCCAATTAAAAGTTCCCCCAGATGATGTTGTGGTTGTTCCCGTAATACCAAAAGACCAGGAATTATCGTACATCGAGAAGGCTCATCTTGAAACGGGTCACGGTAACTGGAGTTGTATGAGAATGCATTTACGAAGAATCGTTTTTTTCCTAAAATGGCAGAGAAGTGCTCACTATTTGTGAAGAGCTGCTTAAAGTGTTTGTGTAGCAATCCAGTCGCTTCTATCAAAAATCTTCCAACTTCATTACCAGTAATACCGGACTGTTCCTGGGATGTGATTGAAGTAGATGTTCTTCATATAAATTCAGGAAAATTTGTAGGATTATTGGTATTAGTAGATTTATTCAGCAAATGGGTTGAAGTTAAGAAGTTAAGATCATTAAAAAGCAATGACGTAGCTAAAGCATTACGAAAGATATTCTATCGTTTGGGAGCACCCAGAGTGGTCCGATCTGATTCGGGGCCTGATGTTTACAATACTAAAATTTTAGAACTATATAACGAGTTTGGCGTAGATCTTAGAACTGGATCAGTGGGTCACTCAGAATCGCAAGGATGTGTAGAGCGTACAAATAGAACAATATTAGTGTTGCTACGCAAATGTTTGGAAGAGCAGGAATCGTGGGAAACAAAGTTAGATGAAATACTTTACTATTATAGAAGTCGTCCTTCATCAGTGACGGAAATGTCGCCTGCAAAGATTTTATTTGGTCGTGAGTTTATATCAAAAACAGATGTGAGTACAGATTTTGATAAGATCACAGACTGGGTTGATGAATGTTTGTCACCAAATTCCAGAGAAATAAGCAGAATAACGAACCCTTTTGCCATTGGAGATAGCGTTGTTCTTAAAAAAGAGAAACGATCTAGCAAACTCCTACCAGAATATGCAACAGGTTGGACAATTCATGATGTCTTAGATAATGCGACAGTGCTCATCGTTAATAGTAAGATACCGAATAGAATCAAGAAAGTTAATATAGACAGACTGGCGATTGAACCGAGTGCTAATAATAACGACATAAAAAATGAAGAAGTTTTTCCTGGGAGTGATAATCTAGTAGAATTAGAAATGGAGGATCCACCGATTGCAGGAGTGACGTGTAATGTAAACGCTCAAAGTTCGATAGTTGACGATGACAGTGATGACTCAATGGATAACAGCCATTTAGGAGATTTACAAGTGCGCAGAGGAACAAGGTTAAGACGTGCACCAGAAAGATACGGAATTCCAATTTCGTGGGACTCACTGGAAGGAGGGGGTGTTATGTAATTGGAGCAAGTAAATTATAAGTATAAAGAATAATTAACGTGAATGATCACACGTGGACTTCAGAAGATTGCGGGAATTGGATTTTAGAAGTGTTTTGTTAAATACGTAAACGTTTAATATCTCAAATATAATTATTCTTACATTCTTTAAATCGACTATATAATAATTTGATCTACAAATTATTATCAAACGAGAACATGGTGCATTGGAAAAGACGCCTTCCGATCTTGGTTGCAGTTCGACAAGAATTATCGAATCCACAACATCCATACCCCAACGTAGTGTTCACCAAATCTTGAGAAATGTTCTATCTCCCTATCACCTTTCAACGCAGCAACATTTACAGCATCTGATTTCGACACTCGCCTTGATTTTGCAAACCACATGCTTGGTTAATGAACTTCATCAAGTTCCAAACATCTTATTCACCGAAGAGTGTCATTTTTAATTAGATGGTGATATTAATCCGAAAAATTTTGTAATTTGGAATTCAAATATGGTTATGGTTACAAAGCCGATTCACTGGAGGAAAGTTACTGTATTTCTGTGATAACTCTGACTTAGGGAAGAGCTTTTTAAAATATTTTCGAAAAACAAAGTGATGGTCGTTGATTTTCAAAATGTCAATTTAGTCATATGCTTAGCATATATATATATATATATATATAGAAAATCTCGGAGAATTAAAAAGCTGGGAATTTCTTCAGCGATTTCAGAGATTACTAATGAGATAATGAATGCAGCAATCGACAATTTCGAACTCCACCTTCGAGCCCCTGTGGAGCAAAGTGGTGCACATTTTCAGCACATTCTTTGATTGTTTTAGAATATTCCTTTTCTATATTTTTTTAAAATAAAATGAAATTGGGATAAAAGCGTATTCTTGCATTCTTTATCATCGAATAGCATCTTTAGTTTCTTTTGACTCACCCTGTATATTCTGTAGTATAACTGAAGAATACGAAAGGAAAAAACACTAAAAGCATGTTAAATACTAGACAATCGCCGCCAAGTGATTTGGCATAGCATTTACCAATGCCAGGAAATATTTAGCAGCGTTTCTCAACACTATACTTGAGTAATGTTTTTGTATGAGATCATTCACTGATGTTCGTTGTAGAGCAGAAACCTTCATTTTTAGCTTGGCCCAACAGTTCTCAATATGATTAAGGTCAGGATAACTGCTGGGCCAGAGGTCAAATATCTCCACTTGGTTGTTTTGTAGCCATTCGTGACCACAATTTGCATTGTGTGCTGGAGCGCTATCATGCTGGAATTTACGACACTAATACCTCTGCATGGTAGGCAACAGCTTCTCTTGTAACAATCCAAAATATATCTGTGCAGTAATTGTTGAATTACTGAAAATAAACCACAATGAACCTCTGTCACCAACCAAAAAGATCGCCATATTATAATTGATGGAATGTTCTTAACGAAAGGAAGGGTATATCTTCGGTTGTACCTCTATCCAACTGTTTGCCAGACATGTGTGGAGAAACTGTAGAACTGTTGCAACAGTGAATCATCTGTGAGGATGACTGAGTGACATTGTTTGGGTGTTCAGTCCTTGTGTCACCTAGTAAACCCCAGCCTATATTTAATGTTCTTGGGGGTTAGGTGTGACATGCATGCTGGGTTGTGGGCATGCAATGAAAAATCGCGCTTTTTTGGCACTGACAGATGATGACAATTGGAATGCAATGAATGAGAATAAAGCGGTGGGATCAGCATTGACCAGTAGCCACATCATTCAATCACTTGTTTCTGATGTTGAACGTACTCTGCTGGTTCGTCTCCTTGCTATATATAGCTGCCTGTAGAGTGATGAAATGAGCACGGTTGTACTGCATATTCGGAAACAACTAACTACTGTGCTATGACCTTGTTAGTATTCCCATTTTACTTTAAAATCACATTCTGAACCACTTTTGTAGGCGAAATGTCCTATGGGCGTCCCATATATATATATATATATATATATATATATA
>CABFPE010000092.1:915352-934077 GCA_900660155.1 Hofstenia miamia
ATTAGCATTAGTTGAAGACTCAGTTGGAATTGCAAGCATCCAAAATTGAAGTTATTAAAAATAAAGGTGTTGAAATACCAAATTCTTCCGCTGACAAAGAAGAAAGTTTGAATTCCGATGAGGACATTGTTACAAAACAACCCATTCAATACATGAAGGATCGCGATGATATTGAGGAAGTACGCGCTACTCTTGAAAAATATAAGATTCTGAATTGTGAATCTGCAAGTTCAGATTCTGACGAAAACACTAAAGATTTTCAACCGCAGGCTGATATATCACGTAATCTTTGCTTAAAAATATGTTTTTATATTTCGAAACGAGGTATTGTTTCTAACTTAGCTGACTTTCTTCGGCGTCGTTCTATAAGGAAAATATGATTAACTGCATATTTAAAATTCGCATACTGTACTAAGCCATGATTATATGCATATATTTTAGATGTATATTGAATTTTGTTTTCAACATAACTTAAAATAATATATAGGAACACCATTTTGAAACTGATAACTCCCATTCGCAATTTCACAAGCCATGTTCGATAGCATATGCGTTGTTGCTTATCTATTTAAGTAAAAGTAAAATGATGCAGTGTTTTATCTGTCTTCTCACCTTTTATTTACTACTGTCTTTCAACACTGTCATCTCTGAACAACTTTGATATTTTATGATAGCCTTAATTGAAGCAACTCTCATATATTTCGGCTGAATACGCATGTCACATTTCTGCAAAAGGTGTGCATTTCAAAATAATGTATGTAGTTCCCTTAATAATTTTTCAGCTACTAGCATACATGGCCAGTCCTAGAAACGCGTAGACCGGTGGGTGGAGTTGGGACGAAGCAATAATTCGCTTGTAATTAAACTTCTCAGGGTTAGGCCAGGAAGTACATTAATTGAAAATGAATATATATATAAATATAATGTGTTTAAAACGATTTAAACCAATTATAATCCAGCATTAATTTTTAAGTTTTTTCCTTAATTTAATGAAACAAAATATTAATTTTATGACATATCAGCTACAAACGTTACCGTATTTTCCAAAAACAACAATATTTCTTTTTATGACTATAACTTCCTATTTAACTGTACTCCGGGCCTGTAAACCATCTAATTTTAAGCAGACTGCAAAATAGACCAACCGAAAATTTTATAATTTTTATTACTTTTGGTTGCCCTAATTATTAATGAAGAACAACCTCATTTCTCAATTAATATCGAAATCTTGCGAAGGAAAATTAATAAATATGAAATATAATACGACCAGATATGTCAAAAGAAATTGTTTTGTTGCATGATAATTTCCATATCCAAAATTATATAGCTTTTGCCTCGAAAAATCCATTATTAAATCAAGTTTTATCTCAGAATATTTTATCCGGTAAACAAGTTAAATTTTACCGGATATTCGGATCGGGTTGTGTAATTACCGATTTTACCGGATTCCAGCACATCCCTAGTTATTTGCTTGTTCTAGTATCTCGAGTAATTTGAAATCTCTCTTATATTTTAGAAAATGTTGGTGCTGGCACTGAGGCTAGATTATTGGGGTTAAAACTAAGTTCAAACGTGTCTACTATTATCTGTACATATGTATCAGCCACTGTGTCCTGTAATCGTTGCCATAATATTCAAACAGTTGGAGTACAGTCATGTATTGGACATTCGATAGTTTGCAGCAAGTGCAGTTCTTCCTTCTCACTGAATTTCCGTCCTCGTTTTATTCATTCGGCTTCATCAGTTCTAGGCCATTTTGATTTGGTTGACTGCAAAACAAAAGACTTTTTGAGTCTTACATCTAAATATGATGTTGTCTGTTTCGAATGCCAACAGAATAATTCAACTCAGGTATGTTTGTTCTATTAGAGAAAAGTTTTTGTATATTTAAGTTATTGATTAAAGATTTTTTTGTTTACTAATATTTTCATTGTTTTTTCATTTGCAGAACATTCGTTTCTTGTTCATTTTATATTTTAGTAGTCTATGATAGAATTTTACTTTAAATTTCATAATCGTAGAATTTTGAAGTGAGTTTAATCATTTGCCTAGTATTTTAATTAGTTTTCAAGTTATTCTGGGAGCCCATATTGAATAAATTACCCAAAATTTGTCAATTTATTTGTTTATTAAATAATAATCACAATAACTTATGCGACACTTCCTCTCAGCGAGCGATTATTATTATTATTATTTAAAAGAATGAAAAACACGGTTAAATTATTTTCGTTTATTTGTAGCTTTCCAGAGGAAAGCATCTGCCCGATTTTTCCCATTTTGGATTACATTGCAACACAACCGATATTATCGCTCCCGCATTGTATACTACAATACTACTACTGAAAAAAATTGTTGTTGTTACGGAATTTATTATCATTTTATTTCGAAAGAATAGTGTTCTTTAAATTTTGGAAAATAGTCAGTTTTTCATTTAGATTGCAATTGAAAAAATGGTAGTTGGGCCTATTAACTTGTTATTAAGATATAGCTCCGGTAACAAATATTAGAAAACTTTAAAACGAAAGTACACAAGTTTTTTCACCTCGTTAAATTGCATTCTTTGGACCAACACACTTAGGCGATCACGCACAATCAACAACAGTACCCGTATAAAACACCAGATGGGGACAGTGACTTTATTAAAATTTCACTAAACTTGTCTCCTCAAAATTCAAGAAGCGTTCTGCAATATCTTTACTCTACTGGAACCACAGACCGCAATACTTTACTCAAAATCGGGTGTGAATCTAAAAACATTCTACGGATTCTTCAAGAAGTTGACTAAAACGAACACGCTAAAAAGGAAGAATGGACGTGGGCGACTCTCAAATTGAGTAGAAGTGAACGGAATAATTTTGTCAAAATTGCTTTACAAAACCCATTGAAATCAGCCTCTCATTTGAACTCAAGGTTTCAAGAAACACATAACAAAGTTATCTCAATATCGACAGTGTACCGAGCACTTTTAAAAGCGTGCAAAAAATTGCCACTATTGAAACAAAACAGACTGACACTGGATGGATTTTTCAGAAATATTTTAATAACCGATGAGTCCACGTTCCAGCTGCATAGAAACAACATTTCTCATTGGAATATGACAGCCAAGACGTCTCTCAAACCATCTCCAAAATTTTCCCAAAAATGCATGGTTTGGAGTGCTTTGAACTATAAAGGATTTTGCCTGAAAATTGTGAAATTCAGTGATATTTGAGCAGAGTTTATTCCATTTGCGAACCGGTATTATCGGACTGGATGGATCCTTCAGCAAGACATATCCAATATTTCTTCAGAGAAAAATATTTGCAAATTTTGTAGTGGTCTGCCAACTCACCGGACCTTTCACCTATATCTAATGTAAAGGGATCATGAAGGACGATGTCGAAAAGAAAATCCTAATAATATTTAAAACTTAAACAATATTTGCTGGAGTCCAAAGAAAAAATACCCCGAGAATGCAGAATTTGATGGAATCAATTAGGACGGATTTTTGAAATCTGTTCGCAATTTTGTCTAATTTCTTTTACATAAGCTTTTCGAAAACTTAATTTGCAATCGAATGATATAAATTGAAAAAAAAATTCTGTTTCTCATTTTTTTGATCGGAGCTTTAGAATTTTACATTGATGTCAGAAACTAGCAAGGATAGAGTTTAAATGAGTCTGCTTCGGATTTTTAAATTGTTAAAATTTATTTTTAGGGGATTGCGAATGGTCAGCACAAAGTGATGTTTTGCAACAAATGTAATTCAAAAATACAAATTTTCTTTGAATCGATTCGCTTGGTTCGACTTACCCAGTCAGTGGCTTTTGGTATATTAGTGAAGTTATAACTTTTCTTGATTTAGTGCCTTTAGACATTAGAAGAATTTCGAAAAAGGCACAACGAGAAAAGGATCCACTCATCATTCCCGGGCAGCCACTTCCGAAGAAGGGTAGTTGCAAGCACTTTGGGAAAAGTCGAAGATGGTTTAGGTATTAAAGAAATTTTTTCTTTTACTAATACTTTTTCTCTTTTTTCAAAGTAAGAGGGATCGCAAAATACTATGAATATATTCGAACATGTTATGATGTTGTTGATTCACTGCATTTTTTAATCAAAATAGTGTTTTCAGATTTCACGTTTGCTTATCGTCAATTACCGCTCATCAATTTGTAAATATTCTTTGAAATGCATTAATTTAAAAAATATTGTTTTGTTAGATCAACATATTAATTTGCTGCAGCCATTATAAAAAATAATTGACAGTCATTGGAGTATTTTATAAGGCATTAATCAATCTGTTTTATCGTTGGGTGACCATACTGACATCACTCCTCAACGTATTGGACGTTCGCAAATTTCCTGATTTAATGGTCTCCATAGCAGCATTTGCGCTAAGAGCTAAATCAGCATTTAGACATGTAATATTCAATATTTCAGGTTCAATTGTTGTGGAAAGCTGTATCCTTGTGAAGATTGCCATAATTTAGTCGAGACACATGAAATGGAACGTGCCAAAAGAATTGTATGTGGCTATTGTAGCAAAGAGCAGGTTCGTTTCTTTTAATATTTTTTTTACAATATTTTGCTTATTGTTTTTCGTTTTCTTCCCTCTCAATTGATGTCATTTAGGCCATTCATCCTAGTAATGCGTGCTGTTCTTGTGGTGCAGAGTTCGTTAAATCAAAGTCTTCACATTGGGAAGGCGGCCAAGGCTGTCGCAATAAAATCACAATGAGCAGGTATAAACTAATAACTAGAGCGACCCAATTTTGATGTAGTACATCAAAATTTTTTACCTGACCACTTCAAAATTTTGACTTTATTTTGACGTAAAGAAAAAGCAGTCAATAATGGTTGAGAAAGTGACTTATATCAATCTTTTTTTCTTGAGTAAATATGCATTTTTAGACTATCTATTGTTACCTATCAGCAATAAATATCATTATAAGTAATACTAACAGATAATATATTTAGGGCTAAAGGAATATGTAGAAAAGCAACCTAATGGGTCCCTATTGGAGGTCACTAAGGAGTTAAGGAAGATAAGAGCTGACAGCGAAGGAAAGAAGGTTTACCAGAGTAGGATGGAATCAGAGAGTCAAAGAAGGTATAGGCAGAAGGCAATGCATGGAGAATACTGGAGGAACACAGAAAAGTGTGACATAGAAGAGAGCAGCAAGTGGTTAAAGAAAGCAGGACTCAAAAGAGAAACAGAAGCATTGATAATGGCAGCACAGGAGCAAACAATAACAACAAACTGGGTGAAGAAGCATATAGACAGAAGAGTGGAAGTAAGTCATAAGCGTAGGCTATGTAAGAAAGAGTGTGAGACAGTAGATCATCTGATAGCACGATGTGAGAAGTTGTCGCAGAATGAGTATAGGTTCAGGCATGACAAGGTAGGACGAATGGTACACTGGAGCTTGAGCAGGCAGCATGGGTTAGAAGCAGGAGACAAATGGTATGAGCACAAGCCGCAGGGAGCCATCGAGAATGAGAAGGTTAAGATACTGTGGGACTTCAACATACAGACAAGCAAGGTGATAGAAGCAAGGAGGCCAGACATAGCAGTGGTAGACAAAGAGAAAAGATTAGGAACAGTGATAGACATAACTGTACCAAAGGACAGGAATATAGAAAGCAAGGAGAAAGAGAAGATAGACAAGTACAGGGAGTTGGCAGAGGAAATAGAAAGGCTATGGAAGTTAAAGAAGGTTGAAGTAGTCCCGGTAGCTGTAGGAGCAGTAAGTAAGAGGCATAAGAGATACTTGGGGGAGTTGAGAGTACCAAAGTGGGGATTAGTAGTAGCACAGAAGGCAGCATTGTTAGGAACAGCTAGAGTCCTGAGGAAAGCTCTCAGACTCCGTGGTAACTGATGAATTCCCCGAGCTGAGAGGGATACCAGCATGAAGCTGTGAGAAGTAGAATAGTAATAATAAGAATGAAGAACTTTATTTGCTGCTGAAAGCAACATTACAAAAATATAAAAACAAGTCAAGTTTTACGGCAGCAAGGACAGTCACAGGAGATAAAGTAGGAGCAGATGGAAGAGTAGGCGAAGTTGGAGAAGGGCTCAGCAAAGAGGAAAGACATCAAAAATTTCTTGAAGCTTGGCGGCGAGGAAAGAAATCAATTACTGTCGGAGGGTTGAGAATCAAGATGTAATTAGCAGCAATACTAGCATGATTAGAAAACGAGTGAAGGGTGTAATGCTTCTTGGGACGATGAATGGAGCCATCATCAGAGCGGAAATTAGAGAACTTTATGAAATCAAAAGGATCAAGTTCCAATTTGCGAGTGAGCAAGCGATTGAACAAGAGGAGATCACAGGCAAAATGATGCTGCGGTGCGGCAAGTTTTACAAAAATGTTTCCTGCTCTCAGCTCTATTTGCAACATAGTGCTTTTAACATTACCTGTAGCCAGTTGTATACAATGGTAGAGAAAGGGTTTAGTAGGAAATATCAATATTTTGTAAAGCCCATGCTACACGAACAACTTTTGTCACTAATTTTTGTTGGCCAACGAAAATCGTTATGGCGCCCCAATTTCCAACTAAAATCCGGTGTAATTATCTAAACTAAAGTTGCTGGTTCTAACCAAGTAAAATTGGTGACAAATTTGTTCGTTCTTAAGACGAATTGTCAATAAAATCTGTTCGTATAGCATGGGCTTAACAATCATGTAAAAAGTGCAATGTGAAAGCTGTGTTTGTGTGCCCTAAGTTTGATTTGTTGTCGTATTTCGTTTAGTTGGTGCATGTGCAGATTGCGATTGTCTTCAAATGACTAAGCAGAGCCGAGCATACAAAACAGCAACAATTGCATTGCATTTTTAAAATAAAAGCCTTCAATTTAAATTTAACTTCTGGGTACTTTTGCCGTAAAGCGTTACCCCCTCGAATGTTTGCAAAAATGAGCAAATTTATTAGCATAATAATTATAACTTTAACGCTAACTCCAAACCTACCTCTAACTATATCCCTGACCCTAAACAGAACAAGCTAAATTAAACCCTACTCCTAACCTAACATACTATGTTCTTCATCATGATAGAACCGGTTCAATGAAAACATTCATTTTGAATCATGTAAACAAAGCAAAGTAAAGGCTTTTTAGCAGGCTTTGAAACAAAGTAACTACGTGAAAATATTTGATGGAAAAGGCGCTGTTGATTGAATAAACATTGCCAAATTTTATAATTGCATGTCATGTCCTCATTATTCTAAAAATAGCCTACATCTTAATGAAAGGTTGAATTTAAGACAATGTCGACAAATATGTCAACAACATTTCCTATATCAAGTAAACCAGTTTTATAAAAATTATTCAGTATTGTTCAATCGCATATAACATTCTTGGTTACTCAATTTTATAATTTGTCTTTTTCTTGAACCAAATCACGCGATCAATATAAGTTATAATCACTTTAAATTGTATAGCTCATTCTGATGCCATAATTTTTTAATATCTTCTCATTGATATTTGTAAAAGTCCTTAATGCATTCCATAACATATAAAGAAGTCATTTTACAAGCGAGAGTCATTTCGACTACAAAATGAGTGAATTTTTATTTCATTATCCCTATCAAAATTCTAGAATAATGTTCTGTGTATTCTTGAGATTTATGTACGGATGGTTGAGTTTGTCCATATGTTTTCACATTTTCTACAATAAGTTAAATGATAATAATCATTATTTTCAGTTAAAACAGTTTTAAGGTCTTATGTTTGAAAATAGCTTTCCTATTATTCAGAAACATTGATTATTTAATGCTTATCATGCTTTTAGATTAACTTTAGCAAAGGAAATCATGTATGCATTGCAAAGTCACAGATGAAATAGCAGAATCGATCTTTTTTTAGATTACTCATATCATTTATTGTGCCTTTGTCAAAAACATCTTTTACCATATCCCCCATACAAAGTGTTGACAGGGATTGATGTTAGGAGAAAAGGGTGACCATTTTTTATTAAAATGAAATGTTGCCTGCAATAATTTGCGAATATTCAAAGCAGTATGCGGTGCAGCACATCTTATTGAAAAACGGTCCTGCTAAATTTTTTTATTTTTCAGTTCCGGAATGGCATATTTTGAAATCATGTCGCAGTAATTAGTTGGTTTAAAATTTGTTGAAGATTTTGAGTAAGAATTTTGCCTTGAAACTTACCCAATCTATCTATTTTGGTGAATTCAGCGGCAATTGTGCTTGGTTTGTGTGTGAGTGATGACATCCCCAAGTAATGTTGTTATGTGTGTTCATTTGCCCGTGTAAATGTAAATGAAGGAGACATTCATCAGTCCAAAGCGTATTGTCAGAAAATCCTTCATTATTGTTACATTTCTGAAAAAAACAGTCTTTTGATATGCTTTCATTTTGATATGAAGTTAATATAAAGCACAGGCATCAGACATTGACTTTTATATGGTTATAAATTTTAAATATATTCCTGAAAATTTTAAAAATTGAAATTTTATTGATGAACTTACCAAGCACAACATAATTTTTTTGAGGTAAATCAAGTTGCAAGTCTTAACATTCCTCATTTTAATTTGAAAAAAATTGTCAAAACAGCATGTAAGCAGTATTCTGATAAAGCAGTAATTCATTTTGCAAGTCAACAGCCATATGATTTGTAATTGCATGTATATGTGTAGCAACACTAATTTTAACTTTCAATAAATCGTAAATATAAATGTATTTTGTTACATGTTTTTAGAAATGATTCTGCTAAATATAGAAACTCCAATAAAACTGTTCCTGCAAAAAGAGTGGGCAAGAAAGAATAAAAAATTTGTAAATTATGTATTTTATTTTATTGCCATATTTATATTTTTATTTTTAAAAATACAATTTTCAATATATGAAGCATTCCTACTGTATGAGCACATTCTGATATAAAGTTTTTTGTTTTTCCACTTTGTGAACCAGAGCATTAATATATGCTATGTGTTTTTATCAATTAATGTTCTGAGTAATTAAGACGGGCAGAAGGACGTCCCTATGGGACACCCCGAAGTTCTTGTAACACCTATGAATATTTTCCATGAGGGAATGTTTTCCATGACGAATTGTTTTGACAAAATTAAATTGGGCAAATGCATTTTTAGACAATTTCTTTGAACCAATGTGATTGATCTTGATTTTAAACTGATATTTTTGATGGCAAGTTTCACTTAAGACGTGTTTATTGCAACAATGTTTTAAATATGCAACACTATGCTTTAAGTAAAACCATTCATAAATCTAAAATTAAATATTTTAAATGAGAAAAAACTTGAAAATGGTGCATTCTTTGTATCAGAACATGCTTCTAAGTACATTAATATTGATAAAAACAAAATATGCAAGAGGTAAAAGAACAACTATTTCTCTAGCAGTTGTGTATAAATTGTACTAAATGTAAATGCAGGCAATGTACAATAACTACAAATGATAAAACTCAGCAGTGTTAATATATTTTTGAACTTGATGCATTTCCATTTTCATTCGAAAATATGACAACACTTTCACATTATATATATATAATAAAACACAACAACAATTCCTATTGCCATTTTGCGTAATACAGTTCTTGATTTGATTAGGGCCTTCCAAAATTTGAATGTCATGATATATTAGGAAAATAGTTCAAAAATTTCAATTTTACGCAAAAGTATGTTTATAGAATTGATATAGATTAGGCATTTTAAAAATTTCAAAACTAAATATTAATGTATAATGTTGCGTGTTACAAAACGGGGTGGCAAAATTTGATTGTGGCCATCAAGAGAAATCAACACTCTTAATACTTCCTTACTAAAATGAAACTTTTAGTAATCAATATTTTTCCTTTACTCAAGATAACCTTAATACATTGCTTAGGCATAGAAGATAATGATATTAATTGATTTTGAGGAATTTCATCCCAAACCTTCAAAATCGCAGTTAATTCATTTTTACGTGTACACTATTTTCCACCACCGTAAACAACCCTGGATAAATTTCCCCATAAGTTCTCGATAGGATTGAGATCTGGGGATTTCGAAATCCAGGGTAAAACATCAATTTCCATGTCTTGTAACCACAATTATTTTCGCCACTAGTATGAATAGAGGCTAAATCATGCTGAAAATGATAGCCTTCAGCACCAAACTGGTGAATAAAAGGTACTATATACTCACTTAGAGTATGTATATAGGATCTTGATTACTGCACACCCTTCAGAATTGCCAATTGCGATTTCCCTGTGCACTAAACGCACCCCACACTATCAAAGATCTACCTCCACACTGATAAATTAGAAAAGAATTTTAGTCCTTTCTTAAGTCATGCCAATAGTGTTTAATACCGTTTGATCCATCGAGGTTTCATTTTCCCCGTTGGACCAGACAACCCGGTTTTCCATATGAATTTTAGTCAACATTGGGGAACTTTTCATTTTCCTATCTTGTAAATCAGGGTCGCTGGAGATTATTTGTTGAATCGTTCAATTCTTGAGCCGTATTAGTACTATTAGAAGCTCTATTTGTCAGTCGGTGAAGATCCCTAGGTGTTAATTTCTTAATCCCACCACCTTTTCTCTTTACTTCAGGGAGACATTTAAAAGTTTTGAGCTGCTCTACGACTTCTTTGGATGTGTTTAGCTATTTTATTTCTACTCATATTATCATTTTTGTACGCTAAAATAGTAATTTTTTCTTTCAAATCCTTTTTGCACATATTTTTAAGTAGAATTACAGAAAATATTGATATTTATTAGGTAGAGCGTACATAAGTGTATCATAAATATATATATTCATTTTTTATTGTTATGTTTATTGTATTTTTGCCTATAGAGGACTTTTCTCTTGGTGGCCATAATCAAATTTTGCCACCCTATTTCGTAAAACGCAACTTTTCATGTTAATATAATTTAATTTTGAAATTTTTGAAAATATTAGTCTATATCAATTTTATAAATATACTTTCGCGTAAAATTGAAATTTTTGAATTATTTTTCTAATATATCAAAACATGCAAACTTTGGGGTGGCACTGTACTGTGTGTATGTGATTTGAACAATTCAATTTATTATCGCTTGTTAGTCCAGGATACAGTACTGGCCAAGTTTGGGAGCACTTTCCAAATTTAGAATTTTTGTATTTTACACTAAAAACGCAATGTAGAAACAATATGATAACACCGGGTAGAAAGTAAATAGTTAATTCAGAAAAATTCACTAATATTTTGTATGTCCGACATTACTGGTCAATCACAAAGCAATGCGATTTGACATTGACTCGACCAGCTTTCTACAATAATTATCAGTAATCTCTGTGCACCATACCACTTTAATTTGCTCCTTCAGATCGTCGAGAGATGTGCATTGCCGCTTCCTCAGACAGTTTTCGATGTGATGCCAGCAATTTTCTATCACGTTGAGATCTGGGAGTTTCCCGGCCAATTCTCAAACAGCCGAAAGTCTTGTGATGCAATCGACTGTTTCACAACTTTGGCGCTGCGCCTAGATTTGCTTTGACTTCAGAAGATGAAGAGAATGGTTGATTGACGACGTAACGGTGAATGAGACGGTCAGTCTGAGGGGTTGTCACTTTTGGTCTTCCAGACCGCTTGTGAGAGGAAAAATTTTGCAATTGCTGATAGCGAGTAACACTTCTGGATACCGAAGATACTGACACGCCCATTCTAACTGCTATAGCGCTATAATTTTACCCCTCCTTGTACAAGATATGAATTTGAGCACGCTTTGTTGGTGAAATTTCACTACCACGGACCATATTTCATACTATAATAATAGTGCTTTTTCAGTGAAAATGTATTGTGTGTAAATCTAAAGTTGTGTTAATTTGATTGGCTAAATGAATCTGTTGTAAATTCTAAGAAAAAATTGGGAATTCCAGGAATTTTACGAAGTTTCCAGGAAATAGCATAAAACACGCTTTAGACAGGTTACTGTTCCCAAAGTTTGGCCAGTACTGTATTTGAAGGATTCGACTTGAGTCATTTTGACCCCGAAAAGTTTCAAATGTGTGATTGATTATCTTTATGAAAAGGGGACATAACACAGAATTCTGTTTTAGAGGGATTTACTGTTAAGTGGTGCATATTAAAATATTTTAGAAGTTGAGAGAGATTGGTTTCTAATTCACCAATTGATGTTTCTATTTGATTATCATGTGTGTATATACACGTGTCATCAGCATACTGCACTATTCCACAATAATTGTTAAATTTCCATTTAAATCATTTACATTCAACGAGAAAAACAGAGTCCCTAAAATAGTACCCTGTGGAACACCTTTGTAATTTTCACCAGAGTTAAGAAATATACCATTTACATTTACTCTTTGAAAACGATTACTTAAGTAGTAGTTTACTAAATTTATACTATTAGTCGAAACCAATGTGTTATAAATTTTTAAGAACAATGTAATGATCAATAGAATCAAATGCTTTGGACAAATCGATAGAAGCAATTGTGACAACATTGTTATTATTGAGATAAGAACTCCAATTTTCAGTAGCGCGAAGTAAAGCATGTTGTAATGACATCAGCAAACAGAACTAGAATAAAACTAGATTAGATATCTTTATATGAACATTGGCACAAGCACGTCTACTGAAGCAATTCTTTCACAATATGGGTCTTAAAAACACTCAGCTCTGATGGACTTATCTTCTGGTTTCTCAGATAAGCAAGTAACTTCAGCACGTCCATATCAGGCAAGTCCAGCATTTCGGGACTGAGATACTGCTTCTCAATCAATATCAGTAATAGAGCCATATTATCAAACTGGTGATGTTACGAGAAAATCAGAAAGCTGAAGGTTTAGCATTTCGTTGTGTCATGTGTGACTCCTTAGTAGGTTCAGCATAATCACAATGATTTGGATGTTATACTAAAAGATATCAAAAATATATCACTGTGACTTCATTCAAACTCATTTATCATAACTCAGTATAATTACCAAGAAAGCCATAATATTCCAATGTCAACACACTAATGATTCTCTATGTCTAGGATAAGCTATAGAGGGGTTACAATCCCTTACCTCTGTAGTAAATGGTTGCTGATGAGATTTAAATGCTTTATTAATTTCAAACTTCATTCAATTCATTTGAGATTTTGTAAAATTAGAATGTAGTACAATGTTGTTATTACCTGTTATTTCTGTGGTAGCCCAATCAATGGCTTGTCTCCTTTGCAGTTCAGGTAGTTTATATGAAGTATCAAATAGCTACATTATCCCTTTTAATTAAAAAAGAAGAACTCAACATGTAATTGCAATCCAGGGCAAACAATTTTTTATTAGTAGATATTAATTTTCTATGAAGGGATTTCCTTTGTTTACTAAGCAAATAAAATGTTTATTTTGTAAACTGTTCTTATTGCGTCGAGGCTGAGTTGTTCTTAGCATGTTGCAGACTGAAGGCTGAAGATACACAGTAATAGGGTTAGTGTAGGGTGATTTTTTTATGTTTTTCAGGTAAATTATGAAAGATACTCCAATAGCAATTCGTGAGCTAATTTAAGATACCACCATGGTAAGCTCCAAGCACGAACTTATCCATCGTTGTCAAGAAATTTGGACGCTATTTCACTTTTTGTAAAGCATGTCATGAACATGCAAATTGAACTATCGCACAAATCAATTTAGTTTTCCTCCGCTTAGTGGTGTGCAATTAAAATGATTCAAATTTCTTGAGATGTGTAATGGCAAAAAAGCCGTTATGAAAAAATAATCATACCCCACAGTTTTTTTAACTCTTTCTATATTTTGATAATTTGAAATTCAAATTACTAAATGTTGCAGAAAAAATTAATGATAAAGATTGACCAATAAAAAATGATGCTCTCTTTAAAAGGAGAAAAATATACAGCAAAATTCATTCTCTATATAATAAAGTATTCTTTTTTCGCCAGATTTCAGTCAACTAGTTTGCAAGTGATTCTCGTACGGTTTGAAAATATTTAACATCACAAAACAAGAGAGCATTGAGAAACATTTGTGAAAGCAAAAAAGAAAAAATTATTGGAATAGATGAAAATGATAATTATATGAAGAGAAGAAATGAAGATAACATATGAAAAAAACAGCTGGAGCCATGCAATGCCAATCATCAAGATACTGAATCCTCTGGCCTGACACAAGCATTTAATGAACTTAATTTAAATGAAATTCCTTGCTGCCGGGCTTGTATATTCCCAATCCAATCCATTACAAAAATTCTAGAATTGTCCAATTGGAATCCAATCAAATGCCACTCTAACTTTGAGTTTGCTAATCTAAATTTTCTTTGCATCATACATTAGATGTCTTTGATTTCAAATAATACTTATTTAAGTATAATACACAAATTTTCTTTATGTGATTGTTATGGGTTGGATTTCGCTGGTAAAACCAGAAAAATACATAATTTCAAAGAAAACGTCAAAAATTGGAATTATTATTACAGAATAAATGCATTGGCTGTATTTGTAGAAGTTTTGGACAACAATGAAGTTAAGATATGAGATCCTATAGTCTATCAATACCACTCTCAAAATCGGAAACCTGTCTGTTAATCTCTATTTGTTTGTTTCTAAGTGAATTTTCAGTTCTAGATTATCATAATCTCTTAGAGTCTTGTGGGAATACTCCCGTCGTTTCGAGAGGAATGCGTGAACAGGGAGTGTGACAGATTTTTTGAAATCGTGGTAGTAAAGGATTAAAGTTTTGAATGCATAGATGCACAGATTTAGCTCTTAATCTTAATAATGCTAAGGTTCCGACGGTTAATAATTTTAAGTACTTAGGAGTACTTTTTGACTCGAAACTAAATTTTGAATCTCACATTAATGCTACAGTTCGAAAATTAGCTATCGGTATAAGAAATATGTCCATGATAGTAAGGCAATTACCCCCCTGTGCGATAATTCAATTTTGTCATGCATTTATAATGAGTCACCTAAATTATGCAAATATATTACTTACTGACATAAAAGATTGTTTTTTAAGAAACTTGATATCCAATTAAGCAGGCCCTAAATGTTTTAAAGAAAAATTCTTCTAGAACTAAGGACTACATTTCAAAATCTATCCTTTTCCCAAGACAGCTTGTGATTTTAAATACTATGTTGACCTTTTTTAAACTCATAATGAACCACCTTTTAATATGATTTCTCTGCCTGGTTTTATTCATAAGCAGAACTCCAGATCAAAACATTTTACATGTATTAATTAGTACCGCTATCCGAACTTGGAATTAATTGCCTAAAGAAATAAAAAACATTGAAAAATTAAGCGTTTTTAAAAGGCAAATTAAAATTTACCTTAAGCAACAGTATATCTCAGGTAAATCATGGCTAGGATATAAATTTTACAATTATGATTACTCAACAACCCGTACTTGAAATCTCTCATTAGTAATTTTTCCCTAGCCTGGTAGATTTATTGTATAGTTATTTGTTGTTTTGTATGTATTACGTATGATTGTATATTTTTCGACGCTATTCAGATAAATTACCAGTTATTAATTATCAATATTTATCTGAATAAAGAATATCTTATCTTATTTCTTAGAACTAGATCATATTAGAAGGCGCTTCATCACTAGAATTTCAACATACGCAACACACTGAAGAAGAATCCAATTATTTGTAGATCTTTTTATTCGAATCCGAAGATGAAGCCTGTTTGATCGTAAGCAATGTACCATCTTGATCCCAATCAAAATATAAGATTCATATGCAAGATGCATCGGGATTCTGTTATTATGAAAACTTTGATCTCCCATCATTTTGGAAAAATTCGGATTATAAAAAACTTTGATAAGTAGCAAAATCTTATCTAACCACACAAGCTTTAGAAACAGTTCCTGAACTAGCTCAACTGGAAATGGGATTCCTGCATATCCAAATATATAGAAACATATAAAAACTATAAAATTATAGAAAATACTATGGCCATTGACCGTTAGAAAAAGCTTAATGATTCAACGGAAGCACTATCTAATAGTGACCGGTTCTCTGAAATAATCCATGAGAGACTGAATTGTCGGTTGAACTCAATCTACATGTAATGAGGCTTACATATATTCACACACTCGCACACACCACGTTACGAAAAACAGCTTTGCAACCTGCAAGTGATGTTTTTGTTCCATTTTTCAAAATGCTTTTTGAAACTTTTACTACTTCAATTCATTTATTGGTCTTTGGTTTGACTCTGATCTTGACCAATTTTAATATTTTTTGGCTAAGAATTCAGCTGGTTTAGACCGGTATATTTTTGCCGGCCTTAATAATTATTCTAGGCCAACTCTGTATCAGAACCATATCCAAAGCAAATATTTTAATAGTATGAGGAATTATTGAGAAAACTAATTATTTTTATTAAAACTAATATTTTTTGCAAAATTATTCCAATGAAAATCCAATTGGAATCCAATGAATAGCAAATTTTGTTTGTCCGAACAATTTCAACCCAATTCCAATGTCCAATTGGAATCCAATTAGATTCCAATTCCAATGGACAAGCCTGCTCTCAACACTTAATAGTGAATACATGAAAGGATCAGATGTAATCGATTCATACAATTATTAACATCGTTTCAACCAAATCTTTTTAAGATACCCATTTGAAAGCTGGCAAAGATTTTGATAAAGAACTTGACCGTTTGCTTTTTGTAGATAATAGTAAAAGTGCAGCGACTGCTCTGTATGCCTTTTTCTTACTTCCACCTAATAATCGAAGTTAAAGCTATACAAGAGAGGCTAAAGTAATCGGTGCTCAAGAAATTCTGCACAGCCAAAAAATTTACGAATTTAGTAACCAAGGACAAACTCAAAAGTGCAACATCATTACTTGAAAATGGAACTAAAAAATTTCCCTTAACAATTAATGATGAAATTGTTCGAGCTTTAGAATCAAAACACCCCGATGCCCAACCTTTGAATAATGATGACGCTATTGAAGGTGACATTCAAGTTTTTCCTGGTGATATTTTTCCGAGATAACAGGAGAAACGATTAAAAAATGTGCATTGCAATGCTTTGGAGGTGCAGGACCTAGCGGATTAGATAGTCTTGGAGCTAAAAGAATTTTGACATCTTCCGTATTTCGCCCACATTCTGATAATTTGTGCAATGCCTTAGCACTTTTGGCAAGAAGGCTTTCCGGTGAAAGTTTGGACCCTACCCACTTGTCTCCTTACACTGCTGGTCGCATGATCGCACTTGACAAGAATACAGGAATTGGAATTGGTGAAATGTTTCGACGCATAACGACATATGCAGTTCTTCAAATTCTAAAGCAAAATATCATAGAATATTGTGGTCCACTGCAGACAGCTGCAGGTCACTCAGCTGGTATCGAAGCAGCTGTACATGCAATTACAGATATCTATGAAAGCGATAGCTGTGAAGCAATTTTATTTGTGGATGCAGACAATGCCTTTAACAGGTTAAATCGAAAGCTTGCTCTAAATAATGTCAAGTATTTGTGTCCACCACTTGCACGCTTTTTACAAAATGTCTACTGTAGCCCAGCCAGACTTTCGATTGGAGACAGTGATTTTCTCAAAGGTGATGTCGCAGCAATGGCCATGTACAGCATTGCAACAATGCACTGGTATATGACAACAGAAATCCATCAGTAAGGCGCATATTCTACGCTGATGACGGTGCTGGTGGAGGCAATATTCAGGGTGTCTTATCATGGTGGAAGATGCTTAAGAAACGTGGACAAAAACTTGCTTACTTTCCTAAGACATCGAAAACAGTCCTTCTTGTTAAGCCCGAACACCTGGACAAGGCTAACAAATATTTCGGCAAAGAAGGTATACTTTTCCACACAGAAAGAATAAAATACCTAGGTGGCTTCGTGAGCACTGACCTCTACTTTACTGAACAAATGAAATCTAATGCAGAAATATGGTCAAGTTAAACACTAAGGCCTTACAAATTGCGGATACTCAACCATATGCGGTGTATTCGTGTTTCTCGAAGAGCATCCAATTCAAATGGTCGCTTACACAAAGAGTTGCACAGACTCAATCCGAAACTTTCAGGACTCTTGAGGATAACATCAGACAAAAATCATTTCCAGAGTTTTTTGGAAACTTGACTCAATTTTTACGATTACCGACCAAATTTGGTGACCTAGGTTGTGAAGAATATGAATTTTCTAGTAAAGCTACGGAACTCTTGAAGAGCTTAATTTTATCACAATCGCACAAAATATTACCGACTACTGCAGCTGAACAGAAGAGCCTCTTGAAGATCTGTTTAAAAGAAAAACATGACAAAATCGAATCTAAGTATCAACAGATGTTAGAGAAACTGAATAGAGATCAGCACAATGCTATTAAAACAATAACACGCAAAGGTTGCTCTTCCTGACCAACGGCCCTCCAATAGAAGGAGAAGGCTTCCATCTCAACAAAAGAGAGCTTAGAGATAGCATTCGTTTAAGGTATGGTATTGAACCTGCCGATATGCCTACAACATGAGTATGCAGCAAAAGATTCTCTATTGCACATGCACTCCCTTGTCCCACTGGCGGTTTTGTTGCAAGACGATATAATGAAATGCGTGACATACTGTCCGAAGCATTACCCGAAGTGTGCATTGATGTTAAAAAAATAACCTCATCTCCCGCAAATAACTGAATCTTTGCTCTCTTCTTCTAATCTCACTGATGGAGCTAGACTAGACATCTCTGACGTTGGATTCTGAAGCTATGGCCAATGCACATTCTTTGATGTAAGGGTATTCAAC
>CABFPE010000092.1:939323-951224 GCA_900660155.1 Hofstenia miamia
AGAAATCCGTATTACACAATTTAACGAACACACTACATAACCTTAATCATTTATAAAAATAGTTGTCGCACGAACTTTTCTGCTAAATCGTTAGCGTACCATTATATCCTGAAATATTGATTTTTGGGACGATGTATTGATCGCTCTCTTAATTGCTGCTATTTTGTAATTTGAAGTAATGTATCGATAGAAGCCCGGAAATATTCGTTTTGACGATCAATACAATCAATTCGGACAGCGCGAAATAGTAGGCGCCAATCACAACACTATCCAAACTACCCTTTGTTAGCGGATTAAATGATAATTTAGAATGATACTTGTAGCATGAACGTGATGAATGGTATATTTGTTGTTTGAGGGTCAAGAATCTACGCACTCCTGAAAACATGGTTTACGACACCCTTTAAAGGTAATAGTTTGAGCTTGTTTTTGCAGGGTGCAACCGAGCACTATCCGAACAAATGGTTTATAGGCGTATCATTTAACAACTCACGAGTAAGTTTCTGAAGAGATGAGCTATTTCAGCAGAATAACAATGCTACACATAGCTAGATGAAAGATAAGTTACACTCCACTGGTCACCAACATCACAAAAACTAACGATCAATGTACATGATATGTGGTGCTCATGAATATGGCCCACTACAACCAAGCAATAATCAGTGACTAAATTTTTACAAATATTCTTTCGCGATCATAGATACTCATCAGAAATTAATGAAAAACCATCACCAACAAATTATTTGGGGAAAAATAACTCATAATGCAAATTTTTAGCACTAGGTCAATTCTTATAAATTTAAACAAAAAAGTTTTTCAAAAAAATTATTATTAATACAATTCCCTGATTAGTAATGCTCGATAATTTCCAAAAAAAATTTTAGGCCTCAAAAAGATATATCACAAGAAAGAAACATCTTTTAAAGTATATCTTCATAACACTAAATTAAGTTGTTAATCAGTAAAACAAAATTACGCTTCAACTTGACAAGCATTTTGGCGTTGCTCCAAGAAGGCTGCATAGTTTCTCGGAAATAACATAAGCGATTATTTTCGGTTTTTTCGGCATGCTATCGAGCTCTACTGTTTAGGGGTTGACATAATATCTTCATGAAAATTCAATGCATGTAACATATAGTAACAAATTATATAAATTTTTGTATTTTATGATGATATCCGAATTTTCATATGTACAAAAACATGTTCTCCTTGCTTGCACAAAATTTATATCAAAAACCATAAATGTAATGGAATTTCTGGAACTTTACACGTTCTCGATTTTTAATTTCATTGAACCCAACAATTAGGAGATATTCAGGTCAAATTGATTTTTATAGTTTACGCAGAATTATAAGAATGCAATAAATCTCAATCTCAACTATATGCAAAGTTTTGAAAAATATATCAAACTTTATTGCCAAATACGTACTTAATAAAAGTTCTTAATATATAAAAACTTTGAAAGATAATAAAAATGACATCAATTTAAAATGATAAACAGGTAAAGGGCACACATCACAGTTTGAAAATTTTAACAGAAACATAATTGGAAATAAACAATAAAGTGAGGATAGGTAAAAGTGCAGTCAGGTAAACAATGAAAACAAGTACCAAACAACAAGTGTTAGAATGAGAGTTGTGAGCATAAAAAAGAATTAGCAAACAAACGTTAACTGACCTATGTCTTGTACGTTTACGTGTTAGTCGTATGCTGAAACGAGAGTTTTTACAAAACTACACTGCAGTAAAATATCACAGGTTATCATAATAATTATACATAAAAATAAGCTAGCATTCATAAATTTTGCACATTGGATTTGATCAAAGACACGATGGGGATTTATTGATTTTTAAATCATTAGTTAAACTCAATGGAATTCATGCATAACTCTTTAAATGATACACAGATGCTTAAATTTGTAAACATTTTATGCTGTTTGAATGTTATATTTTTCTCCAAATTACAAAAGCGAATTTTTGAATTTAAAAATCAATTCAACACAAGAGAAGAACTTCTTGTTGTTATATAAAGTAACTTGAATTGACTTTAGTCAAATTACTGCAGCTTAAAAGCGTTTTGGGCCTTTGAGGAAATATTGGTGGCCGCTCTAAAAGTCTCTCTCATACAAGCACCCTTGAGAAAATAATTTGAAAAGAAATGAAATTCTATTCACATTGTATTTAAATGAACTGCTCTTCTAAGTTTTCCAGAAACTACGTTCTATGTTAACATTACAAAATATGAATTGATATCATTTTATATGTTATTAAGCGATTGTGAATTCGAGTATATTAAAGATGAACACACATCAAAACTCAAAGCGTCATTAACGAAAATATCCAATAATGGTACAAGTCTGCACAAACCAGTCATGTGCATATCAGGGCTGCTTCGATCAGACTTGTACGTACAAGTTCCATTATGCTGTATGAAACATACTGCAAACATGACTTCCAAACAATGATATTGTACTCACAATTTGTAACCTCCATTAAAATCATGTTCATACAAATTGCTATAAACGATTAGTTTTAGGGCTAATTGCGGATAAATGGGAATAATTGAAAACGGTATTCTCATTTTTAAAAGTAAAAATACAATTACTCGATTTTTAGTACAAAATTGAAACAATTACCTAAAAATGATTAATATTCTATTTCAAGCGTTAAATATTATTGAAAAATTAGTTATTGGCTAATCATTGCGTTTCTCTATAATACAAGGAATAGCGTACTCATTGAAATTTTGCTACATGAAAATATTCGACTACATAAGATTGTATAAGCTGAATAGTTTACCTGCGACTAAATCTATTAAAAAATGAGGCACGCGGTTGAGCAACTTGCGGAGGAGTTTCTATATTTGACTGGGTGAGGTACTGAAGATGCTCNTACAAAACTACACTGCAGTAAAATATCACAGGTTATCATAATAATTATACATAAAAATAAGCTAGCATTCATAAATTTTGCACATTGGATTTGATCAAAGACACGATGGGGATTTATTGATTTTTAAATCATTAGTTAAACTCAATGGAATTCATGCATAACTCTTTAAATGATACACAGATGCTTAAATTTGTAAACATTTTATGCTGTTTGAATGTTATATTTTTCTCCAAATTACAAAAGCGAATTTTTGAATTTAAAAATCAATTCAACACAAGAGAAGAACTTCTTGTTGTTATATAAAGTAACTTGAATTGACTTTAGTCAAATTACTGCAGCTTAAAAGCGTTTTGGGCCTTTGAGGAAATATTGGTGGCCGCTCTAAAAGTCTCTCTCATACAAGCACCCTTGAGAAAATAATTTGAAAAGAAATGAAATTCTATTCACATTGTATTTAAATGAACTGCTCTTCTAAGTTTTCCAGAAACTACGTTCTATGTTAACATTACAAAATATGAATTGATATCATTTTATATGTTATTAAGCGATTGTGAATTCGAGTATATTAAAGATGAACACACATCAAAACTCAAAGCGTCATTAACGAAAATATCCAATAATGGTACAAGTCTGCACAAACCAGTCATGTGCATATCAGGGCTGCTTCGATCAGACTTGTACGTACAAGTTCCATTATGCTGTATGAAACATACTGCAAACATGACTTCCAAACAATGATATTGTACTCACAATTTGTAACCTCCATTAAAATCATGTTCATACAAATTGCTATAAACGATTAGTTTTAGGGCTAATTGCGGATAAATGGGAATAATTGAAAACGGTATTCTCATTTTTAAAAGTAAAAATACAATTACTCGATTTTTAGTACAAAATTGAAACAATTACCTAAAAATGATTAATATTCTATTTCAAGCGTTAAATATTATTGAAAAATTAGTTATTGGCTAATCATTGCGTTTCTCTATAATACAAGGAATAGCGTACTCATTGAAATTTTGCTACATGAAAATATTCGACTACATAAGATTGTATAAGCTGAATAGTTTACCTGCGACTAAATCTATTAAAAAATGAGGCACGCGGTTGAGCAACTTGCGGAGGAGTTTCTATATTTGACTGGGTGAGGTACTGAAGATGCTCTCGTGCAGATTGACCATGCACTGTAGATCTCGCATCGTTCTTACGGTGAAATCGCTGAGGGATGCTACTGGGTGCTGTGTCTACACGCTTCGACGCAGAAGTAGTTGTACTAAAAATCTCTGTGATATGTATGCAACACGTATTAAAACATTTGCCAATTAAAGAGCATTCATTGAAACATGATAAACGATGGTAAAATTAAACGTGGATCTAGAATTACTAGCGCAACTAAAATGACTGCAGTTGTTTTATTAAAAGAAAATCACATGCTTCTACTAACAACATGCTCGGGAACATTGACACTTACCACTGGAGAGTGGTATTATCCTGATCGTTGATAGAAGGTGATCTACAGTAATCACATTACTATTTAAAAAATTGAATAAGTCAGTAAAAATATTGATGGAGCAATGAGCTAATTAAATTAAAATCAAATAGATATTGGCAATACATTGAATCACTGCTGTAAATTAAAATAATGGGAAAATATTGCGATTTATAAAACTGAAATGTGATCTCAAAATTTTATAGGTGAAAATTTTCAATTTACCGCAATTAATAACATGCAACTAAAGTAAAATGAAAAATGTCAAACTTAAGGAGGAACAAAAGCTAGTTAACAAGCTCAAATTAGAAGCGCTAGGGGTTATTTGTTGAGTGTGATGCGAGTCTAAATATTGATTTGAGGACAAAAAATGTTTACAAATATATGAAAGTGAATTAAAAAATAAACATGTAGACAACCTTGTACGGTTACGAGGATAGGAAAGAGTCCTTTAACAAATTAAGTAAAAAACATTAAATAATTTTCAATTAACATGTGTACTAAAGAAATAATAACAAGCAACACGATGAAATAATAAATAATTTAAAAATCTAGATAAGGTTAGTTGTGAAAATTGAACAGCACTTTCTCGACATTCGTTAGTACGAGATGAAATAATGTAGTAGAGGCATTCCACTAACAATGAGTTTGAAGTAAGTGAATGTCAATTCTTATTACTTTCCAACATTATTTTAAAAATAATGAATACTACAGAAGAACTTTTCAAAAATAAATGTAAGTATCTTAAATTAATAAGCAATTACGCCATAGACGACATAATGGCAATGAGAAAAATTTAACAATAGTTCAAAAGGTGCGTGTGACTTTGGAGGGAAAATTACAACCCTTTTAGTTAACGCATTTCTTTAAACAACTTCAGGAAATTTGATGCACGGTAGTTTACCTGATTTTAGACATTGGTGGAAGAAAGGCAATAGGTTTAAGTACTCATAAACACGCTACATTGTAAGAAATAAATTTTAAAGTTTTTTAAAATATATTAGTGTGACGACAAGACGTGATATTTCCTATTTTCATACAGATTTGAAAACTTCCAACTTAAGCGAAATTTCTTAGGTTTCCATAAACATTTTTCTAAATTATTGTCCCACATAATTTGTTTGAACATAAACTTATTGTTGCCATTATTGTATAAGTATACACCATGACACAGCAATTCTTCAAATGTATTATTTTAAAGTCAATCTCTAAAACACTAATACACTTGAAAGCCCAAATAAGGACATTTTCGACAAACTCATTCATTCATTCCATTAAAAAAAACTTGAGTGAATTACACATTCTTAATTCGTTTGTTTCATGAGCTCTCTTAATTTTAATTCTACTAACATCTCTTCATTGAATTGCTATCAGATATTTTGCCATATCTAACTTTTGTGACATCCTAGTAGGCAACACCTTTTGCAAGCATATGTAATTTACTTAAAATATATGAGCTCTGGCGAAATAGTCTTTACAGATTGGAGAAGTGGCTTGTATTTGACATTATAATTAGTAGTTGTAAACACGTTATAACTCCAACTACCATGTGATGCTGCTCATAGATGCGTTGTCATTTAAGTATCATAATGATACAATTATCTACATTTCGGTACATGTATTCGATAAATTTTTGGTCGCAATTATCCCTTCAAAAAAATTTACATTGGTCATAGAGCTTAACGCAAAGTATGCGTTGAAATATGGAGAAAATATTCTGGAAAAAAGCAAATTTAAATTTTGCAATCAAATTCAATAAAAATACAATGGCTAGTAATTACTAATGTGCTGTTAGGCGGTAAATAAACCGAATTATTCTTTCTGAAAATCAAATAATCACTCACTTGACTCGAGATAAGTTCTCTCTTGGTGTTTTGTCGTTGGCAGGAGTTGTGGGTGATATCGAAGGCAAAACATGGTTGCTATTAGGAAGCTTCATCTGTTGAACTTTTGATGATGTCAAACTAAAAACACATTTTGATTTACAATGAAATAAAAATTATACAGTACTAAAGTAGTAAGTGAAAAGCACATAATAAATGAGTGAAAAATCGCATTAATTTTTAAAAAACTATGAAATAGTGCGAAGGACTATATGTCCGAGTACAAACTTTTTAATTATATTTTGAGTAGGAAATATTAAATTATTTTTCCCACAACGAGCTGCTTCATTTTGATTGGGAAAATGGAACTGCAAAATGCCTTTGGTGCAAAGATGGATCCAAAAGCAATCTTGCAAATATATTTAAATAGGTAGAAAGTTAGACACAAATTAGGGCATTTTTTACTGCGAAATCAGAGAAATTGTTCTAAAGCTGCTTCATAAAAATGGGGATTTTGAAACTAAAAAGCAAACGTAAGCAGAGTCGAGAACTAGCTAATGGTTGTGGAATGTGTTGCAGAACAAAGGCTGGGGCACTGGTAAAAACATTTAAACGGTATTGAATTGAAATAAGTCCATCTAAATTACGTATTAACATTTAAGAAAAAGGATGGCAGTGTTTGCAAATGATTAATTAGAAATATACTAACAAGTCTTTACTGAACTGTATTATCACTATTTACTTCAATAGAAGATTGAAGAGTGCTACCACTTATAATGAAACAACGCAATCTTTAAAATTATTAACTTATTCTAAAATTAACTAAACTCTTGAGAAAATTAATTGTTGTTACTGTTTGAGGTGCTCACTCATACTAAATCCCGACGGGTGTTGTATAACTCTCTATAAATTGCATTCATTTCACATAACTGTCATGATAAATAACTAGATCAAGTGTTAAAGCTTTATTCAAAAGTGACAATGAGCATCTTTAAGCAAAGATGATTTCGATTCAATTTAAAGAAATTGAAAAAATTACGTGCTTATTAGAATGTGCTTCATACAAAGGCATACAAATGTTTAATCTTTGAAGATGTTTTATTTGCTTCATATAGTGAGCCCTTACATCAATTTCTTATATGCTACGTTTGATAAATTTAGTGAAAAATATCCGGTTCAAGTTCTGCCTTTAGATATGGCATTTCTTTAACTGGTATCTGGACTACTATTGCCACCTATAAACACTAGTTAAATATTTTCAAATGTTTTTTTCATTAAACTGGCAAAATTGCGGACACATTGTCAAAATGCATGCGTGTATTCCTTTCATCACTGAAGTGTTTGTGCAATATTTTACGGTTTTGTGTCAAAGACACACCTAATTAATAAATTGACCCAAAATGAATCATCACGATTGCTGCGATAATGATTCCACACCGAATTCTAGGCAAACAACCATTTTCTGATGGTAAAATTGCAATTTTCAGTAAAGGTATCTAAAAATGTCTAAAGAAGGCTGATTAGCTCGTTGGAGTATCAGAGTGTGTAGTTTTACAACTTTCTAATAACTAAAACCTTATGGTTTTGAGTTGGCTTACATTTGACTGCCCATAATTTAATCATTTTACCTCACATATACATTTTGTGCAATTTGAATGCAATCGATTTTCCAATAGATTATTGAGGAACAATTTGTGGAAAACTCCGAACACCAAAATGCGTTAATTCGGCTGTGGAATGGATTTATAATTAAGGTCACATATTTTGAGTGACTTTTTATGTGTGACACAACATCAACGATTCACACAATTAACAGGCATAACAAATGTTGAATGGGATTCATAGATTTTTAACAGCAATACTTGAATATTTCTATCTGCAATATTGACGGATGCCATTATCTGATTGTTATATGGGTTGCTGGGTTGCTTAGCAAGTTAAAACAAAATATTTTGTTAGGCTGCAAATGCTAAACGAATAATATTTCATTAACCTATTATGGAACAAACAATTAATAATCTCAAAATTTGTAGATACAAAAAATTTTCAGAAAAGCATTATTTATATTTTTCAGTAATAATTGGAAAACACTACCGAAAATTGTAATGTTTAGAAAGAATAGGCGTTTTTGTTCATAATCAACACAAAAATTTTTTGATTCAATCTCAAACTATTAGAAAACACAAATGTACCAAATGAATCACAAAATAATGTTAGAAAGCAAGAAAATATATCAGAATTACCACCTCAAAAGACATGCATACTATAAATTAAAATTTCTGAATTACTCGAAGACGAAGTATAAATTCATCATTATTTAAATGGAAAAGAATTCTTCTACATCCGTTATGCTAGGAAATTACGTAATTTGATGCGTGACCATATTCATTTTGGAAATAGTCTACGTCACTGCCACATCGCTTTTAATTAAGACAAAGACGTTTTCATAGGTACATGGCGAACGGGAAAATGAATACGATACCTTTCTTAAGGACCTTCCTTTATTCTTATTAGTGTAAAGACTCAACCTTTCTGTGCTTTTACTATTCATAAAGTCCCATAAATCGTGACATTCAAAGCTATCTGACAATTTTATTTTAGATAACATTCAAGCAAGAAACTATTTTTGATGTATAACGTATGTGAAACCATTAATGTGTAACCATTAATCTTAATTATGTTAAATTCAAACGTTCAGAGCTTTTTTTGCATTGTTTTTCCCTAAATCATTTGGTTATTCAAATTATTATATGGGAGGCCTTCCCTTAAAATGGTACTTGTTACGAAGCGAATGATTTAAGAAAAAACACTCATAAACGAACACAAACAAACAAAGTATGCTTGCAATCAAACATACTTATAATGCCAATTGCACTTTATAAGCAATCACAATACCTTTCTAGTTCTATTGGAGTACGTGTGGAAGAGGTTTTCTTTGAAGGAACACTCTGAGAGGCACTGGTAACGACATTGTTATTACCCTAAACACGAGACGAAATTACCACGTTAGATACAATAATTCGTTTCAACCAAAATGATATCAGCAAATGTGACCTGGGAATATATAAAAATTAGAATCCACAACATTTAGCCACAACATTGGACGATACAATCATTTTAACAAAGCCATGCATAATTAATGTTTTCTTTTTGAGCCGACCAGTCGAAATCAAAATACCAAACGGAAAATTTTAATGTCATTTTTATAAAATTGAATAAAGATTTGTTTTTACATACGGAAAACTCAACGAATGATACCATTTGTATTTTGAATCAAAATAATATTGATAGTCGAATCGCTGCAATATTTTGCAGCCGTGACTAATATAACAGTAGACGGCTTTTGGAAATACTCTCCCAGCCGGACTTGTCCCCACATTTGTTACTTAGAGACAATAGTTACAACCTATAAGCACTTTTAGAGTTAATATGCATGAAAAATATTGCAAATGATAGATAGAAATATTAAATTTCTCCAAACTACAAAGATAGAAATTCGAACAATGCAGCTTAATTTTCTCATGAAGTATTTGAATAGTGAGTAAATAGAGAAACCTATTCAAATAGTTGAAATATATTCGTCAATGCAAATTGATTTTGTGAATGCAATCAAGCAATTGCCATCAATAAGGTGGGAAGTCTATTAAAACGCTTCCATTCTCATCATTAGGGAAACTTAAACAAGCATATACATACATACCCAGTTGTTTGTACATATATACAGTGCTGTGATTAATTAACTGGCCACCCCTAAAATATGCATTTTTAATTTTAAAAAATGAAATTAATACTTTTTATCCAGACCAAATAACTTTTATTGCAATTATAAAGTAATATAACAATTAAAAAGCAATTACAAAACAAATTATAAAGTAAAATTACTTTAAACATGTCAATATTTTGGTTGGAAGTCCCTTACTGTCAATTACCGCTTGACACCTTTTTGGCATAGAATGGATCAATTTTTGACATTCCTCGACCGTTACTGAGTTCCAGACCTCATTGATTTTTGTAACCAAGTCAGTTTTTGATGACGGCTTTCTGTCAGATAATCTTTTTTTGATGATACACCATAAATTTTCCAAAGGATTTAGGTCCGGGGACTGGCTTGGCCAGGGCAAGTGAGCAAAACTCTGTTTCCTGATCCAATCTGTAACCTTTGCAGCAGTATGGACAGGTGCGTTGTCATCAGCCAGGATGAATTTTCCTTCCGGAGGGAATAATGGGATCATGTTTTGTGGAGTCAGCGATTGTTTAAGTATATTTAGATACTGAATGGCATTGACACTGCCTTGACATTGGACTAATGGACAAACACCTTGTGCACTGAATCCTCCCCAAAACATAACAGTACTTCCACCATGTTTAACAGTAGGCCGTGTGCAGTCAATGCGGTACTTTTCATTTGGGCGACGACGAACAGTAACGCGTTGCTTAGTGTTGAATACTTCAAATGAAGATTCATCGGTGAATAAGACAGTATTCCATCTTTCTGGAGTCCAATGATTCATACGTTTAGCAAAGGTTAAACGCGCCTTGACATTTTTGGCAGAGAGCAGTGGCTTTTTGACCGCCGTATACGAACGATAACCAGCTTTAATCAATCGCTTTCTGATGGTTGCTGGTTTCAAATCAACTCCTGTTGAACGTCTCCATTCTGCAGCAATGTTTGATGAAGTCATACGCCGATTTTCTTTCAAATATGAATAAGGACCCGATCATCTCTACAAGTGCTTTCGAATTTTCTTCCTTGTCCAGAAACATTAGCCACAGAATTTGTCTCGTCATATTTTTTAAGAGTGTTTCTCACAGTGTCCCTTTTGATATTAAGTTGCCTTCCTATTTCACTGATATTGTAGCCTTCGTCCCGTTTAAAAACAATCCTTAAGCGTTCTATATTACTTAGATGTTTACTCTCTCGCGGCATAATTAACTATGATTTAGCTGTATTTCATGCAGAGGCATATGTGTGTACTGGCTGACATTAAAATAATTAAAGATAATCAGCCAATCAAATTAAAGCAGATGCTTTCACCACACTGCCAACTAAACGTGTAACAGTTATAGCTACGTTAATAAACTAGGAAATCGATTTATGTTAAATTAACTAAACAAATGTGTATTTTTGGAGGGTGGCCAGTTAATTAATCACAGCACTGTATATATATATATAAAACACTACATTGAAGATCAAAGTTTTGAACTTACAAATTAGATGGATTTCTACTAAACTATTTATTGTGGTCTTTACATTGAAGATTTATTAAAACGTTTTGTTCTATAAATAATCGGGAATATATGTTCTAATAGTAATGCAGGCATATTTTGATTAAAAAAATCTAATTTCAGAAACAATTTAAAATATCGGTAGGACAGACCCTATCAATCTTAGCTATCAGCCATGCAAAAATAAACCATTTGGCTATATGTACTATTCTAGAGCTGAGACCAGATTCCAGGAATTGTACATTGTCACTTTCATTTTGCTAGTATACCATTGAAGAGCATTATTATATTAAATAGGCAAAAAATAAATTAACTTGAAGACTTATACTATAGTATATGAAAAGTTCATTAAATGTTCAATCGTGCTATATGTAATTTGAGATAAATTTAATAATATCATTTGAACAACACTTGTTAATTTTTTTGAAAATCTATATCAATCATTTTTTTCCACGGTTTACGTAGGTATAA
>CABFPE010000092.1:952224-964202 GCA_900660155.1 Hofstenia miamia
ATATATATATATATATATTAACTATTGGCGTTTTGTAACATATGCTTAAACGTTAAATGACAACTGCTATTTAGAAATCTACCAATTTGAAAATTATTGTGCAAATGAACTCGAAAATATCCTAAAAATGTCCTTGGAAATAAGTCGATAGAATTCCGTGGTTTGTTTTAGTATTAGTATGACTAAAATAGAAAAAAGTAAGTGAAAACTTAATAGGGCGGTATTAAAGAATAAACCTTGATAAATAAAGATGCTATATAAGCATTTAACATACACTGTTCAGTATAAATAGAAAATGACTACAAATCAATGGAAATCGAGAGATCAATTGTGATTCATAATTACCATTAATGACAGTAACTAAAAATATGAAATTAATAAATGCACAGATTAACCAAAAGGTGAAAATTGTAAAATTATTCCAAAAAGTTGGGAAAACATTAAACAGAATTGTAAAACATAGCCTCAATAGAATGTTTCGAAAACGTCTTGTATAGAAAAGTTGTAGAAAATGCTTAGCATACCTTGAAAGGCGGTGGCGTTGCATGCTGTGAATTTGATGTGACGTATGATGGTGCTTTGGTTCGTCGCACATCTTCATTTGGCGGTGCTGGAGGTCGACGATTGCGACTGCTGCCACTGGATGGTGTGACTGAATTTCCGGGTTCGGCTGTATGTGGGCGTCGTGGATTTGTATAATTTGCTAAATTACACATGGGTAAATAAAAGAGGCATCAATGTCTTCATTCATCAGATTTCACAATGTGTTTACTTATGTGGAAATTAGAAACATTAAAAACTTCATGAAATAAATTTGCGAATAAAAAAATATATCAAGAGAATTGAAAATAACAGAAAAAAATAACCACAACATTATACAAAGGAAGTGATCCAAAACAGATACTCTAAAATTGTGTGAACTAAAGGGTCAACCAGAGGCAAATTGAAGCTTGTTTCCCCCCCAAATTATTCCAACCCCCTTAGGCAATGAGCGCTAAATTCCCCTCCAATTAGGGCATTAATTATTAACGCTATTTTAGAGTATCCTTTTTGGACCACTTGCCTAAACAGTATGAAATTAGAAACAGAAGTTTCATAAGTACGAACAAAATGGATAGCCATTAAAATACATATGCAATTTTTTTTCAACGATACAGTGCTAATTATTTACAAGAAAATCTTTTTTAATTAATCGCTATGCAACATTGCACAAATTAAAAATTACAAATATACAGATCCATATATTTGAAGCCTCAATAATGTTTGTATAGGTAAAAATGCTTAAGACTTGCTTCAATAGTAAATGCAAGCTTTGCTTAATAGAAATAAATTTTGACAGTGAAATGAATTGGTTTAGTCTTGAGCAGTCTTAGTATGGTCCCATTTAAAAAAAATTTAGAATCAACGTCGATTTGACTGTTGAAATGAATTTGATCGGGCAATTATGAACTGAAATCATTACTGAGGAAATCTCCCATAAATAACTGTTTTATTGTAATGCTAAGAGTATGTTTATAAATCTTATTGATCTAGAAAGACTATCGAAGAAAGATCCTGCTGATTGGTTTGGAATCAATGATTTTGAATAATTGAGCAAAATATTTAAAACTTCTAAAAAATTATGATATTTCTACATATTGATCACATTAAAAACTTTTAAAAACACCAGTACTGAATATGACTATGGTAAAGATAGTGACTAATTTGAAAATTTTTATTACATTTTGATGCATATTAATACATATTAAAGTATTACGAAGAAAGTGCACGAAAGCATAATCTTTAGTCTTAAAATTCAATGAAAAGAGAATATAATTTCTCAAAATTACACGTCCAGTATGTTGGGAATATCATATACTCAGTGTCAAGACTTAGAGAAATTAAATTAAACAACTACTTTTCTCTAAATTGTAGACAATTATTATACTTTAACAGGATAGATTGATCGTAACTTAATAAATCCGGTGCATGCAAGACTTAACTCGAATGATCCACAGGGGATTTACCAAGTAATTTTGAAGGATTCCTAACCGACTAGAACGAATTTAAACAAAGGCTGTGTATGCAAGCGATCATTATGAGGGAAGCATACTAAATAAGTAAAATCATTTATTCTCGTTTTTCAATGATTGCAAAAAATTTAGTATATATTTGTTTGAGCTAACAAAATTCATTAAAGATGATAATGCAATTTTTTTCCATTATTGTTATATCATGTTGATATTAAACTACTTTCGATATTAGGTAAACACGTCACCTACAATTTAAAAATTATATTCAGCCGTGGTAAACAATGTTTAACAACTCATTTAGCAATTTGTACATTAGAATTAATCAAGGTTAATTTCAAATCGCTTCAAGCACTAGTCTATATACATTTACTGTTTACCAAGATACGTTATCATAAACAATATACAGATTACTATAGATATAAGTGTTTGTGCTTCATTATTGCCATATATATACATAGTGTACTTTCTAATACAAAAAATCATTAAAATTTGAAAAATTAGCATGTAGCAATATGAATATATGACAGGTTAATCTATAGATGGTTGTTAATTGAATATGATAAGGCAAAATAAATCTACCTAGATCTGCAGCAACTGGTCATAGAATGGTGTAGAAAAAATAGCTCAAAAATTTATTTTTATTACTGCTTTTAGAAAAGGATTGAAAAATTTCTATTAACTTTCGCAACAAATGTATAGAGACGACGATGGTTGAGTAGGCGGCAATGGAGTCACACATTGCTGTGAAAGAATTTTTGAGGACAATTGAGTCGCATGAGAAAGTTTATGAGCAAATCATGTGAGATGAATGTAGTTGGGTAAAGAAAGTATTTCAAAAAACATTTCTATGGTACAGAAGAAATGAAAAAATTGCAAAATCTGAATGCATAAACCACGTTTAAAATACGTTCACAATTGAAAATAATGGAGATCCACGAATGCTAGGTATAATCAATTTTGACATTATTATTTGAATGCTACAGTAGAAAATGTCGTCAAGAATTCAAGCAAAGTACTTTCACAATACTCAATTTGAAGATACCTTCAAATCACATCAGTTTTGATTCAAACTATTTACAAATTGACGATAATAGTAACAGGTTTATGTCAGTAACTGACATTCTACTAGTGTAGAAACGTACAATGAACCAATGGCATAGTGAAAAGCGAATTGGTGGACTTGAATGTACTGTAACCACTGTTACTGTATACAATGTACTATTTGCAGATCGAACCAATTTGAAAAACATTGCCTGAAAACTCACCAGCTAAAGAAGCCAATGCAAAAAATATGAGGTAGAAATATTTTGATTATGTGCCTGGACCAAGAGTATTTTAGAATATATATTTGTATTTCGATCTGTAGCCTCAGAAATAGATCGACCTTCGCAATATAACTATGCACTAAATAGATGTAAACCTATCTTGCACAGGAATCTTTCACCCAAACTATTAGTTTCTCTGACTGAAACTACCAATGTCAACAAAGTTCACGATTTCTAGCCTTGCCATTTGGCTTAGTCCTAAATTTGTCTGTCGTACGCAAATACCATAAAATATTGAAGCAAAGTAAGAAAGATCAAACATTAGCATCTACATTTTTCTAAAATATCTATATAAAATAATAATATAATTCAGTAAAACTAATTCGTTCATTTTCATCGGAACTCAATGAAACTTTGCTAAAAAAATTTATAATGACTAGAATACTTTTCAATTTCTAAATGTATTCACATTTTTTATGCTTAATAATGCTAGAAATAAAGCCTAAATAAAAAGAGTTTCAAAAGAAAAACCAAATGAATAACTTGTTTAATATACAAGATTTTGTAAAAAAACCTTAATAAACATTTCGTGCTAATAACGATCTAAAATTTGAATCTTTACTTATAAAATTTGATAAGAACTGTAAGTTAAAATATATTTATTATAATTGATTCTATCATGATTCCCTAAACGAACAAATAAAAGGCCTGAATTCGTTAGCTACGATATTAACAAGTACTAAGGAAAAGAAATATTTCTATTCGAAACTAAGGACAATAGTTATTGCTCCACCAGTAATGAAATTCTTATTTTAAAACGTTTTTAATAAATGTCCGCTCACCTGTTGAGCGGAGAATAGAGTTCAACTTAAAATTAACAATCAGAAACTATAAACCTCCGCCATTCAATGTTGTAATACATAGTAATAAAAAGTAATAGGAGATAATTGACTGTAGTAAACAATTGAAATTGCCAAAGAATATAATTCAATTAGAATAACTACAAATTTATATGTGAAAATGTTCTACACAGTCTCTTTGATTCTCAGCTTACAATGAAAAAAGCAATTATGTCTTTGGATTGCCTTAAAATCAAAAATTCCAACTATGGCTTAAAGTGTCTACATTAATTAAACAAAACAAAAGAATGCATTTTCTAGAAGTTGTGCAAAAACTTGAACGATTTGAGTTAAAAAAGATTAGAAAACTGAACGCGTGGACCTAAATATTATTTATTTCCCTCGAAGTGACTTTGTCATGTGAAGAAAGTTTGACAGCATAAAAAACAAATTAATAAAAGTTTTGCATCAAGTTACGTGGCGTTTTTTGCTTATACTATTTGGAGCTCATTTAAGTTACTTTTTATAATTTTTTTACAAAAAATGCATAAAATTAGATTATTATTAACATTTATTGGATTGTTTCTTGGTTTGGCTTAAGCCATCATTTATTTTTCATAAATTTGCTAACACCAACTAGTTTCTTTGGTACATGTCACTAGCAGAAACTACAGTATTTATTTTTCAATGAAGAATGTAAAAAAGATAAGGTGTTATTAACTTTCAATTAAAAGAATATATCCTATAATAAAAATACTAAAATAATTACAATCACATCTAAAATAAAATTGAAAATTTGAAGATAAAATTAGAATAAAATATTTACACAAACTAAACCCAACAGCAATAAAACACACTGCTATAAGTTTTCACAAGATGTTGACGAAAATTGTTAAACGATAGTAAACTAACCTTGTTTTTCATGTCCGGTGCTAAACCGCCGAAGAAGATGTTGATCATCTTTGGTAGTGGAGAGGGTAACCTGTTTAAAAAAATTGTCAGGGAGAGTAAAATGAGCATGCAAGGGAGAAGGCAAAAGCAAGCACAAGCAAGAGGACAGAAGAAAGGAAAAGATGCACAATATTCACGAAAACAACAAACTGGAAAGATTAGTAATAGAAATCAAATTATGAGAGATAAGGATTTCTATATTTCCTATCTTAATGAGAAATAGTAAAATAAATATCTCACACCAATCACCGTTTGGACCTATATATTGTAAATAATGCATACATAACATCTTCTAAATAAACCGAATGGAATTTTTTGCATATTGCCGCTAAAAATTGCTTTAAACAACATCTTATTTAATGCCAGATAGATGCGTCATAACTCATTTAATACTACATTTATATATATATATATATATATATATATAATGTATACATGCATACATTTAGTTTCAGAGCCATAAAACTTGCTGTTACTATGAGCTCCCATGGCATTACTTGTATTGTGGATATTGCTTTAAACTGGCTGCCGACAAGCCTGGTTCAAGTTCTAACTCTACTATACAATATATATTGCTAAATAATATTAGCACCAAATAAATAAATAAATATATATATATAATAATATATAATAATAAAAATATATAATACTAATATATATACATACTAATAAGTCAAGCTTCGCAAAGGGTTTTTTGCAAAAACCTTTACATACATGTAGAGGGACCGGAGACAATTTTTCATAATACAGAGAGGGACTTGGGGTTTTTTGCCGAAAATTAAACTTTTTGCGATTACTCNTACACACATATATATATATATATATATATATATATATATATATATTAGGGTTATTACTTTTTCTGAAATAATTAATTTCCTGTATTATAACTCGATGAGCTTTTGCATAAAACCTGCAAAAAAGTGTGTTATTCATTTTTATCTTGAAAAAAGCTCACCCCCAAATCAAAATTTCAAAAACCGTTTCTTGCCCGATTTGGCAATATAGCATGCAGTAGGCTTCAAGAGTTTTTTTATCTGTATTGTTCGCAAACTTTGTATAATTTCAGCTTTTATTTTATAAATATCTCATTAAACATTAAATTTTCAATATTGTTTTAAATCTGATCATAATTAGTTTAAATTAACATTCGTAAATGCAGACATTCTTATTAACAACTCAAAATTCTTGGAATGGTTAATTTCAAAATATGCAGCTTCATTGTATGTATATTCAGGTGTCTCTTGCTTATTGGATCGAAGTTTATATTTTGCGAAATAATTGCTTTTTTATCTGCAATACTCTTTGCCAATCACTGTATGTACTACTTTTCACAATTTATAGAAGATTTTTAACATAGTAGTAGCTCATACTAGAAAAAATGTTAGTAAAATAGGTTTTTCAAGGAGCCCATTCTTTACGAATTTGTGTTTCTATAAATAAATAAAGTATTAATTGCTAAAGAAATCGATTATAACTACATCTTAAATTAGTAATTTATGTTATCTTCGCAAAAAACAGGAATTTACTACGTATGTTTGAAACCTATGTCGATTATCATTTTAAAATTAAAAGACAAAATTGATGTTTTTTAAGAATTTCCATTTTGAAAATCTAACTCAAAATGCAAATTATCTTATCATATATTAAACGCACAACATTGTTGGTATAATTAAATTAGTAAGCTTCAATTTTTCTAAAACGTCATGTAGCTTCCATTCTGCGATGTCTCAGAAGAGGAGTGGTTCCGTTGGTTGAGCGTAATAGAGAAGTCTGGTCGAAAAATCTTGTGCGATTTCAAGAGTCACATAAGAAGAGAAGAAATGTTCCGTTGGAAGAGGAATCCTTAGAGAGCAGAAGCGAAAAGTCCGGTACCTTTATCTGGGAAATTTTATTACAAGACGAAAAGATCGTATCAAGGAAATTGCAAAATAAGTGGTGAATTTATGGCAGCGAAAACTAAATTTTCCTCATTTATCTGTTTAAGCTGTGTAAGCAAAGCTAAATCAGGTTCTCGAACTCTACGACGAATGTGTGAAGCGACAAGACTATACTGGACTAAATGAGTTATGTGATGTAAAAAAGAAAAGTGGTGAATGGCTCTGCAGAGAAGACAGAAAATTATATGAACTTCAGAAAGAAACCGGGGGACAAGTGGGCTATGCTACTGACAAAACTGCAAGCTATAAATCTATTCATCTAGCTAAGAGAACAAGAAAAGCATTGCAATTTACATCAGAAGCCGAAGACGTATTCTCTACAAGATATTGAAACAAGCGAAAGCGAATTCATGTCTGACACCTCAGAAGAAAAATTGACAAGCGCTAGCAAAACATACAGCAAAACTGCAGCAGCAACCAGGCTTGTGATATCTTCCAAGTTATCAACCAACAAGGCAGCAAATGTTTGTCAACAGATTTCTCAAGATGGCATCAACATCGAAACACCTTCGCAGTCAGGCATCTACAAGTCTACTTTTAGAGAAGCCTCAAAGCTTAAGGAGCAATGAAGACGAAACTACAGTTAGAAAACTGGCCCTCGCACTTTGACGGCAAACGCATCGATAACATAGAGTATCAAGTTCTTCTTTTGAAAAATGAAGAGAAGTCAAGCTGCAGTCTCTAGATCTTCTAAACGGTAAAGCAAACACAGTTGTTCAAGCCATTTCTAGAGTTCTTGATGAATTCAACCTTTGGAATAGCATCAAAATGATTGTTGCAGATACTACGAGTGTGAATACCGGAACAAAGAATGGAATCGTTGTTCAATTGCAAGGACTGTTTTCTTCAAAATCACTGGAAGAACCGCAGTTTATTGGATGTCAGCATCATATCCTTGATAGAGTTCTGCGCTTAGTAATGGATGAAAAGCTTACAGAAAATACTTCGTCTCCAGATATCGATTATCCCTTTATTGAAGAGCTGCTGAAAAACTACGAACAACTGAAACTGAATTTCGACAACAATGGAGTAGAAATCACTGAAACAGGAGGATGGAGAGATAATATGAAATTTTTATTTCATCTTACAAAAGTTTTTCGTCACTTTGAAGTAATGGGAATGTTTCCAAAAGTGAAATTGCAAAAGTTACCAAACATGAGCAATGCTAGATGGAATTCCAGAGCAATTTTGGCAGTTTTGGCATTCATCCTTTTGTCGGACAGAATAAATTCTCTTCTAGAAGTCTGCAGATTTATCTCTGACGAATGGGCAGACTTTTGGTTCACGGATCAAAGACAGATGACTTTAAGAATCTATGCAACAGCTTGCAAATGTATGCAAAAGCTTTGAACACTGTTAAGAAGTTTTGGAATCAAAAGCAGTCTAGATTAAACATTCCAAGGACAAATCAGTGTGCACGATGAGCCATCAAATTCCTTCAAGAGCTCAACGAAGAAGGATAAACTTAAGCTGAGATACATTTTGTTAAATAAAATGTAATTACTGTACTGTATTAGCTGTTATTTCTTAAAAATGCTATATCTCATGAATTTTTACTCAATCCTACGTTTGTTCTGTTATAGATTGTAGCCAAGACTCTACCTACTATGTAGTAGGTATTGCCTTGATTACAGCCTGTAACAGAATAACTTGCTGTATAGCATCAAAAGTGCATATTTTCGGAGAAATATATAGACAATGTAAATGATACGTGCACTGTTTATATAATTCTTTAAAAATATTGTATTTTTTGTGCCATACACGGACACAGAAATGCATTTTATCTGAAAATTCAACCGTTTTTGGTCCGATATTGGGAGTTTTTCTGCTGGTCAGAGGTAAAAATCGAATTTTTGGTTTCGGGGTGAAGTTTTTCGAAAAGAAAATCGAATAAAGGTGATTTTTGTTAGTTTTGGGCAAAAGTTCATCGAATCCCACTACAGAAACATGGTGTTAGAAATATATCATAAACACATATGCATGCTCATTAAATATTGATGAAACAGTCAAACTATAACAGTAATTTAATACCGAGATAGACGTTCGTCTAAAATATCGAATTTTATAAAAAAATTGTCAAAAAAATTTTTTTAAAATAACGAAGTTGATGAGAATTTTATATTTCTAATGTTTACATGATATTCAATTCTACCTAATTTTATGGTCCAATCCAATCTACAATAACATTCGAGAAATTGATAAAAAGATACTATTGGGATTTTAAAAGCGGGTATATTAGTCAAGAAGACTTCATAGGACTAAGAAGTAGTAAAAGAGGCCGAGACTTTGTGTCACTTTTTTCTGATTGGTCGAGAGGGGGGTTCCATTTCATCCCACTTTTTTCTGATTGGTCGAGAGGGTTGGCCTTTGACCTGAGACGTCGTGAATATTGCCGATGGTGTTGTACTGACGTCATGGAAGTCATGTACTTTAACTAGTTTTTGTGTTATTTATGTGGTCTAATTTAGGCAATATCCACGACGTCTCAAGTCAAAGGCCAACCCTCTCGACCAATCAGAAAAAAGTGGGATGAAATGGAACCCCCCTATCGACCAATCAGAAAAAAGTGACACAAAGTCTCGGCCTCTTTTACTACTCTAAGAATTAACAATGCTTGCAGTGAAATATAACATTTAATAAAGTTATCTTTATGAGAACGGAGTGATTGACGTGTTCTATTGCATGTGACTTTAGAAAAACAAGTTGTAATTAGTCAAAGAGTAATTTTAGAGAACTTTAATCAAATACTCATTTATTGCGTCTCCAAAATAATGCAAGGTTTTAATCAAAAAAAATTTAGATGTGTTAACAGATTTTAAATTGGTGGAAATTTCCAATGCTCAATTAAAAAATATAATTTTTCAGTTTGAAATTTAATAAATTGAAATTCTCTCAAATTTGAATTTAATAACTCGTATACATGCTTAGGTGTTGTAAATTACTAAAAAGTCGTGATACACTTATTAATTTTTCGAATTTCATTATGGCAATTGAAAACAACTCGACAACTATTTTAAGAAGAATTTTTTTACCTAAGGTCGATAAATTTTTCACAAATTTGGAATAAATGAATTTTCTGTCTACAGAAATAGAACTTAGCGCCTCCGACAAACATGTAAGCTGAAAACGATTATTGTTCACCTCCTCCTTGGCATATTTCAACTGTTTTTGCAAAACCATAGACAGATTAGTGAAATCGATCGAAGTTCAGTGTACTACAAATACCTGAACTGTCGAATAAAAAAATGTTAAAAAATATCATTTTTCTCTTTACATATTGAAATTTGGAAATGCTGCATGGCTGCAATGGATTAACCAACACCGGCCTATATAGTAAAAACGTATATGAATAAATATTTGTGCTACAATGCGCATTTTTGAAAATGTTGATGACAAGAGCGGATGAGAAACTTATTTTCACTTCGATGTAATCAATTCCCATAACTAACGAATCTTCAGAATGCGCATAGGTAATGGAGTCATGTTTTGTTGCTGCTAGGTTATAGAGTAAAAATCAAGAACATTTAAATTAATCAGAAAGGATCAAATCATTGAGATCAACTGAACATAAAATTATTATGCAATTCACAAATTAATTTTTACAATAAACTGCAATAAAAAGGGTATTTGGAAATAATTTGAACCATCCTGATTGGTTTACATGACATTGGTATAAAATGAAAGAGATAGGGAGTTAATTACCTCGAAGGTTCCCACTCAACGTACGAATGACTCTTTGGGGGGTGGCAAGCGGTGTGCGGAGATGAGAGGGAGCAGTGCCCTGGCGACTGAGATTAGTCGAGCGGTGAAAGGGTTTGCAACCGTTAACCAACTGAGAAAACCAAGCATGCGTGTTAGAACAGAAAGCCATCATTCACAAATAAATACATTTTGGCCAATTTTCATTCAATGGTGACAAACGATACATTTTGAGGATTGTGGATAAGAAATGTGAGCAAATCATTTATAATAGCGTGCTGCCAATTTTTTAGGAAACCCTGAAGCTGCATAAATTCAGGATCAAAACAATAAATATAGTGATCTTAATATCAAGCTATCATTGTGTGCAAAAAGCATCAAAGTACTAAAACTAGTGGGGAAATGCATCGTTTGCGGAACTTGACATTGACGCTCAATAACACAAAGAATGAAATGTTTACACTAGTGACTTAATTGTAAAGGTTGTAAATTGATATTAGTAATTTCAAAAGAAAATTGAACAAAAAGCCTTACTGCCATGCATCACATGTTTAGCATGTAAAATTATATTTCAAGTTGCAGTTTTTATTATTAAGGAAGTTTCTCAAAAAAAATAATCTCTTTGGAGTGAGATCTGAAGAAAACTGGCCAAATTGTAAAGTAAAGGTAAGAAATTTCATTGCCTCTCACTATAAGTTGATGTTCAATTTGAATCAGTTAGAACATTTGTGAAAAACGGATTAGTGAAAGGCAATGCTTAAAGAAAACAACCCTACATACCTCTGCATTGGGATTGGATGACGAATTGTGAAAAAGGAGAGTGTAGGTTGCATAGACTTCATCAAACTTTCGTTCACTGATACTCTCATCTATTTGATTACGTGTGAAGCCCATTTGAACTAATCTGTCGAGAAGTCTAAAGTATTTTAGGTGTCGTTAAAATGGTTGATAATAAACCTTCCTTTTTCACGTAAATTGATAAACACCGTAAAACATATTTCTAATGAATTTTCGCTACAATGATGACGATTTTGGATAAAAAAAACTACAAACAATTGGAAATTTGTTGCAAGAACACTGCAAATATGTTCAATTGATGAAACATTATAATTTGTTTGATGTATTGGAAGAGTATTCTGTAAACACTCAGAGAAAGCAGTAATATTTTATACTTCAAAAATGTTTAGATTTATGGTGGTCATATACTTCAATCGAACCGAAAAATATAATTAAATATGAAATAACTTCAATTTATACATACATATATATATA
>CABFPE010000092.1:964211-987331 GCA_900660155.1 Hofstenia miamia
CTTGATCCTATATTTTGGGGAATAATCGTTAATATCTCAGTGAATAATGCTTGGATCGACTTCAAACCTAGTTCATTAGCTTCCAAATTAAAAACTATATCTACTAAAGTCCTCTAAAGTTGTATAGGATATGGTATAATACCTTTGATTACTATGTATTTAACAATATTATATGGTTATTGAAGTTCAAGACTTTCGAGTTTGCTGTAACCAAGAAATTAATCAACTATGGAAGGCATTGGCTATAATAAATGGAATAGGTACTACTGTAATGCATATGATTAAGAAACTGTTAAAATTGCAACATCATTAATATAAAAAAAAATTTGGTTAGAAACGACGAATATTGTTACAAACGACGTATATATATGAAAATGATTATAAATGACGAATATAAATTCTGCATAAATTACATATTATATATATATATATATATAAATAAATGAGAATCGCCTTGTTACAATTTTTAGACAAAGCGACTCTCAGCTTGATTTTTGTCTAGGCGCAATTCCTTTTAAAATGTAACAGTAGTAACAATACACAATATTTTTGGCATTTTATATATGAAAAAAATTATATTCTAAAAAAACATTTATACAAATTGAATCTAATTTATATGAATATCTTTCTCTTAAAATGTTGCTACAAAAAGTATTTCGTATAGTAACATCATTTTATAGTTCATGCACAGGCAGTGATCTATATATATATATATATATATATATATATATATATATATATATATCAAATGTTTGAGCCACGTTGAAATAGCATATTTACAGTTTATATCATTGACTCACCTAACTAAAATTTATACAATTATTTATGTGGAATATATTTGACTGAATTTGCAGTAACTTGAAATATACGCGCGTTATTGATTTGCATGTGTACAAGGTAAAGAAAAAACAATTTGTAGAACCTTGTATCCGCAGCTTGTGATGTTGGTTCAACATACGGCTGTAGCGGCTCATCCTCCCAACCGATGTTAATCCAGCGATCAGACATTACCATTGCCAAGGTAGTTCTCCTAACGGGATTTAGGGCCAAAAATCTTTTCAGGAGATTTTCACAATCGGTTGACATATAAAAAGGAATTCTGTATTTACCACGAAGAACTCTTTCCCGCAACTCCTTAAACGAAAAAAATAACATTGACACCAACAGAAAGAGGTCCGCATAATTGAAAGAGAGATAACTAAGCAAAACAACTTAACTGCTATACTATATACCGAATCTAAAAGGCAAACAATGAAAATAGAGACGTAGAAATTTATTAAAATGGCGTATTTTCAATTGTTGAATACTCTCATTTTATTCAATTTTAGGCTCTTCTTTTCTTAGCTAGGAAAAGTTTAAAATCTATTAGGGTATTATTAAAAATGATAATGGATTTATATAAACCCATTCTGTGGAGAAATGACACACAAAACTGCTAAATATCAGCTAGAGATAATTAGCCAACTAAATTGTAGTACATTGATTCATATTACATGAAAAGTTAAGCAATTTTTCATAAAAAATGTAGACAGACTTAAATCCTCTATAGTTAGTCAATTTAAACTAGGGTCACTACTAATATATTCACCGGAACATTATTTTTTGGTCAATTTCTGTTCACAGTGCATTCACTAGAAAAAAACTGGACGCAAATTGACAACCAAGAGATGAAAGTTGTTTTAGGATTCGTTGACATACATGGTTTTCACAAACTAAGTTATTCTTACATCGATTACGAAAATATTTAACATTTAAAATCATCTGACTGATTTTCGAAGAGAGATTAAGTGGTATCTGACCTCATATTCTAGACAAGTGTGAAACACTTAAGAGTAAGTCGTCGAAAGCAGCTAAATATTCTGTAACCTTATACAAAATTAAAATTGTGATAAAGTTTTAAAAATGATTCTGAAAATTATGTAAATAATTTAAAGTGACAACAAGAAATTGGGGTCATTTTTTCAAAATTATTGTCACGTATAACAGCCCGTCTCGTTTGCAGCACTGAGTAGTACGCAAGCAGAAATTTACTCGTTTTAGGAATTATTTTAAAAGTACTATTAATTTTTATTAGGGATGTGCCGAAATCCGGTAAAATCGGCAGTTACACACTTGGATCCGGATAATCGGTATCCAGTAAAATTTAGCTTGTTTACTGGATTTTACTGGATAACATATTCTGAGTCAAAACTTGATTTAAAAATGGAATTTTCGAGGAAAAAGCTATATTTTTCATTATATGGAAGTTGTCATTCAACAAAACAAGTTGTTTTTCTGACACATCGGGATGTATTATATTTCATATTTATTTATTTTCATTCGCAAGAGGTCGATATTAATTGAGAAATGAGGTTGTTCATTGATAATTAGCGCAACCAAAATTAATAAAAGTCATACTTTTTTCTGTTGGTCTATTTTGCAGTCTGCTTAAAATTAAATGGGTTTCCGACCTTGGGTGCAGTTGAATAGGAAGTTATGAAGTCATAAAAAGTCAAATTTTGAAAAATACGGTAATATTTGTGGATGAAATGTCACAAAAGAAATTTTGGCAGTTTCATTAAATTAAGAAAAAAACGTAAAAATTAATACTGAATTTTGACTGCTTTAAATCATTTAAACTATAACATATATATATATTCATTCAATTTCAATTAATTTACTTCCTGGCCTAACCTTCGAGAAGTTGAAGTGGTACATTATTGTTGAGCCAACCTGACCCGACCCACTGGTCGGCGCGTTTCTAGGACAGGCAATGTATGCTGACAGCTGAAAAAATATGAAATGTACTATATACATTATTAGTTAATGAATTTTGCAAAGCATACGTGTTGGAGAATTGTGTCATGCGCATTCAGGCAAAATATATGAGGGTTGACAATCTAATTGCTTCAATTATGGCTGCAATCGTAAAAAGTCAAAGTTGTTCAATGTTTGACTGAGTTGAAATTCCATCAGATGTTGTTATTACTCCCACCCTTGATCCTGGAAATAATACCTTCGAAATAATCGCATATATCAAGGCACGATTAGAAAATACCGGTTTCACTAATACAATGGAAGGAAAGGAGTGGACAATTGATAGGAATTGGATGTCAAGTTACGAAAATGTCAAAGAACGTCGACTGCAGTTGAGAGATGTTTCTCTATGTTGATAAAACTCTCGGCCTATGACAGAAATCTTAATCACTTTATATGGAAATGTATGTGCTGTTATTATAACTTGTGAACCAATTGCTTTAAAATATTGAGATATTATTGTGTAAGAGATTTTGTATTTGTTTTATATCTTGTTCTCAGTAATGGAAAAACGTTCTATTTTGCTTAAATGGATATTTTTGAAAAATGGATGGTCATATTTTAGAGCTTATTTAACTAAGTTCCGTCATATTTTGTCATAAAAATATGGTCATATTTCTGGTTACCTTGTAATAATTGAACAATATATTATCCGGTATCCGGCAGCCAAATTATCCGGGATCCGGTATATTCAATTCACTCTCCGTATCCCATCCCTAATTTTTATACCTATAAATATTCAACAAAACTTACCATGACATTGCGATAATAAAGTTACATTGTACAGATAGGCATATTTTGTAGCTTTAAAAAAGAGCCATGTTTTAGAAGAAATATACCTTCAGGTTCTGACCATCAAATGGAAGAGATCCACTAACCAATGTGTACAAAATAACTCCTAAACTCCAGACGTCCACTTCGGGGCCATCATATTTCTTACCCTAAATCGAAAATTACAGGATTTTACAAGAATAAGAATCATACCTGAAATAACTCAGGCGCAGCGTAAGGCGGTGATCCACAAAATGTGTCCAATTGATGACCTTGACTGAATTCATTACTGAATCCAAAATCTGCAATTTTTATATTCATTTCATGATCAAGTAGAAGATTTTCAGCCTAAATTTAAAATTGGAAAAAACATGAAAGTGAATATCAGGTCAATTTAAAAAAACCAAGTTCTAATCGACAGCGTTGATCTTGAACTTCTGAATACTTTATGAAGAATTGTAAAACAATGGGATACTGAAAAGAAAGTTTTAAAATGTTCATATAATTTCATAAATTTAACAAAGAATCTTTAACATGTTGAGTCTCTGCTACGCATAACCTCAAGCTGAGTGACCACTTTTTTTGAAAAAAATAGTGACCAAGTATCTTTGCTTATAATATTAAATAAATTAAAACAATGTAGATCATCAAAAATTTATTTTTTGAAAAATTGATTTATGACAGAAGCAGTTAGAGAGTCACCGTGTCCAGCTTGAGCAGCAAATGACTAGTTAAGTTTTTCTTCTTCGCTCGTGCCGCCTCTAGCGCTTTTCGTCTTTCTTTATCTCATCATCGATTCTTAGATTTCATTTCGTTTGTGGCGCTTAAAAACGCCAATTTCACTAATCACAGAATTGGCCAGCTCTTCATTGGGCTTTTTTAAGTCTTGATTGTGTTTCTCATCTGATTTACAAATGACACTAGCTTTTTTGACATCATTTAATAAATGTGACGGAAATTTGTAGCTTTCAAAATTTTCGCGATTAAAGTGCTTTTTTATCAATCGAATATTGTTATACGTATTTGCCGAAAGATTTACTTGTAAAACTGTTTCTGCCGTCTTCATTTTCGAAAACCCAGGCTCTAATAGCATGTTGTGATACAAAATAACTCCCATACGTTCGACTAACCGCACAGTGCATTGAGGTAACTGAGGCTGTCAATTACTTCAGATGAACTCAAATCAAAAGCGGTACAAAACTTGGATAGTCTTTTGTTATAGTTTACATCCATATCAGCAATTTTAACATGCACCACAAAGCATTTTCTGACTATGCTAGAAGACAAAAAGTCTGAGAGCTTCTCTAGAACACAGTACAGTTGGCATTCCGTGAATTTCAACCATTTCTCTTTAATCACATTAATTTCACCATCCGTAATTTGTGCCAGTTCCAAAGCAACAACAGGTTTCTGAGTTGAAATCAAGAAAGGGGCTTCGTCGAAGGTCTTAAAGCTTCTGGGTACATTTTGCTCCGTATATAAATTCTTGTGCTACAGTCGAGGTGATAACGCTAGATTGAGACTCAATCGCACAAAAAAGCTTTCGGATCATGTCAAGCACCGATTGAAGGCAGTCGTAGGTATACAAAGATTGTTCACGAGAGCCTGTACCGCTGGAACGAAATGATTTCCCATTCAAAATTATATTTAGAATATGCAAGACAGTGGCACCGGCTCGGATCTCTTCTGTTTTTACATGGGACATATGAGTCAGTATGGACATAGTGGAAGAAGACGCTTGAACTTTAGAGATATGCAGAGGCTGTTCTTCGTTCTGCTTCAGCTCCTGAAAACCAGACTTTATGCTTGTGCAGACGCATCCATTTTGCATCTAACTTTCGTATCATCTTCCGCTACTGGAAGCACCCAGGAATACTTTTCGAACAGAGCAGAAGAATAATTGCAAGGCATCTCAAACTGAAATTATAGATTGTACATAACATATACAAAATGTTCTAAACAATTTTATTCAAATATATACAGAAAGGAATGAAGTGGTGGCAAATAATGACTCTTATGCATAAAATATGCCCATCAAAACAAAAGTAAGATATGAATTTACATTCAAACATCAAATCCTACGCTATCCTAACTTAACCTAAGCATCTTGGAAAAAGTATGAAGGGGATAGTGTTGGACATTAAATATTATCAACCTAGCTCTGTCCTCACCAATTCTGGATAAATTAGGTAGGGCTTCAGGATGGCAATCCCCTCACCCTTCTCAGGTTTAATTGGGGGTGATCAATCAATCAATATACAAAAATAGTGACTTTTAATTATCCGTGAAGAAATTAGTGACCAATTAGTGACTAGTCACTAAAATAGTGACTAAGTGGTCATCCTGCCCTCAAGCATGAAGTAGAAATTACTTCATCAAGCAATCAACAATTTAAAATATCCCAAACAAAATCTTCATTATTCAGATAATACGGGCTAGAGTGTTATAAATGGCGTTCGGGGATGGGTCCTTAATGAAATAGCTCACAACAGATTTTGTAAAATAATAAAATAAGCTTAGATTTAAAATTTAAAAGATATTTCTATTGATTTCAAATCAGTTCTACACATTCGTTTAAGAAGATGATCAAACGAGTAACCTATCAATAAAATTTAATCTTACTGGGAATAACCGTACTTATGCAGTTCACAAGCACCTTTACATTCATTCAATAACTACTCTTGGAAAATTATTTTGGAAAAATATTGTAAACATGACTATTCAGTAACCAAAAACAATATACAAGGACATCTTCATATTACTACAATGAGTTAATATTCAAAAATCAGCCATCTTGATATACATGTATTTGGAAATTTTGTTGAAATAAAACTAGGGTTCTAAAAACTCAACATCTACCCGCCTTTTATATGATCAAATGTTTATTCCCTTGATGTAATAAATGTCACAATTTGAATACAAATCAACCATAGCGTAAAAATTACAATGCATTAGGCATTCGGTTAAAAATCGTAAATTGTTTCTCCTAGCGTGTAGCTCAATTTCGAAATAATTATTTTAAATAAAAATATAGAGGGTCATGCAAACGCAACAATGAAGTTATGTACAATATGTCTAGCCGTTCTATATGTTGGTACTATTGAATTTAGAGATGAGTGCTTTATAGTAAATAAACAGAAAATATTTTTTCTGTAACGTTTCAGTGAGCAATTCAGATAGTGAGTCATATCACTTGTATTTCAATTAAAACTACTTTAAGTGTACACGACACCTCGCGATATAACTGACTTATAGACTTGCAATTGTATTGAAGCAAGTGTGCATTGTTCACTTGGGAATAAAAGACAAGCGATTCAATAGATTTTTATTAATAACCGCCTCGTTGGAGTTCATTAATTATACATCAATGAAGTTTAAATGTATTACCTTTCTAGAAGCGCGTACCAAACTCAATTTTTTTACTCTTTTAGGACCAATCACTTCGATAAAAATTCATAAAATATATTAATTTGAATACGCAGTAGAACCCGCNCTTGGAAAATTATTTTGGAAAAATATTGTAAACATGACTATTCAGTAACCAAAAACAATATACAAGGACATCTTCATATTACTACAATGAGTTAATATTCAAAAATCAGCCATCTTGATATACATGTATTTGGAAATTTTGTTGAAATAAAACTAGGGTTCTAAAAACTCAACATCTACCCGCCTTTTATATGATCAAATGTTTATTCCCTTGATGTAATAAATGTCACAATTTGAATACAAATCAACCATAGCGTAAAAATTACAATGCATTAGGCATTCGGTTAAAAATCGTAAATTGTTTCTCCTAGCGTGTAGCTCAATTTCGAAATAATTATTTTAAATAAAAATATAGAGGGTCATGCAAACGCAACAATGAAGTTATGTACAATATGTCTAGCCGTTCTATATGTTGGTACTATTGAATTTAGAGATGAGTGCTTTATAGTAAATAAACAGAAAATATTTTTTCTGTAACGTTTCAGTGAGCAATTCAGATAGTGAGTCATATCACTTGTATTTCAATTAAAACTACTTTAAGTGTACACGACACCTCGCGATATAACTGACTTATAGACTTGCAATTGTATTGAAGCAAGTGTGCATTGTTCACTTGGGAATAAAAGACAAGCGATTCAATAGATTTTTATTAATAACCGCCTCGTTGGAGTTCATTAATTATACATCAATGAAGTTTAAATGTATTACCTTTCTAGAAGCGCGTACCAAACTCAATGTTTTACTCTTTTAGGACCAATCACTTCGATAAAAATTCATAAAATATATTAATTTGAATACGCAGTAGAACCCGCCGCACTGGGAGACATGAAACAATTGATTGAATTAGGAAGAAAATGCGGATTGAAATCATTCTTAGATGGTTTAAAATGAAACCGGTGCCTAAGGCTGTGCTATTCGGCCAACTTTAATTTCGATTCGATTCGATTTTTGCTGAATCGCACAGCGTTAGCTTGACTTTGGTGATCTGGTACGCGGAGCTATGGTCTTAAATACTATATAAATATTCATTATAGTATTTATATTGTATCAATGTAATTTTTTCAAAGGGGGACATGTTAAAAAACGAGCCTGTTATAATTCCGATGACTGGTTGTTAAAAAATCAATAAGGTTCGATTCGCCTATTTTTATTCAATTCCATTCTATTTTCCTTTATTTCGATTCGGTTCAATTCGATTTTTGCTGAATCGCAAAGCCTTATCGGAGCCATAAACAATACCCAGATTTTTTAAATACAATGTACATTGCACATCATGGATACTTCACATTATTAGCATGGAAAAATTCTCCAATTGAAACAGAGGTAAAATAATTGCAAAAAAAATTCGCATTTCAAAATTTACAGCGAATCTACGAAAAAAACACCACTACATTTTGGTTAGTGGTCATATTTACTGTCCAAGTTTAGATGAAACAGAAATGAATTCTAAACAGTCACTAATTACTTTTCCTTTCAGGAATTTCATGAGAAGGGGCAGTAATTTTTCATCCTCGATAAACACATGCAATGTATCTTACACTAAGAAAAAACGGTGATTAGTACTTAAATCCAATCACAAAATTGTGAAGCGACTACATAGATGGTAAAATAACAAAAAACTAATTCAACTAAATTTGTCATTATAATGCTCCTATTACTAAAAGACTTTTATATTTTAAATGTTTTTATTAGGATAGAAAGGTCTCGATGAAATTTTGTTTTCAATGATTACTGTTGCACATGTACATATCAATATATCACAGATTCAAGAAAGAAGGAAAATTATGGTCGAGCGTGGGCGTGAAATTGACAGTGCGTTAAAACAGCATCATGGAACTACTGTTAAAAATACAAGATGAACAGTGATAAATAAATTGAAATGCGCTAAAATAACGTTTAGTCGACAGTTGTTATTGTAAAGATCGTAAACTGTTAGAATAAATGTTTTCTAAGTGCGATTCTCACATCTGAGCCAAATGATGAATCATTATGACACATGACAATATGCAACCTACCTTCAAGTCTCGATGAATGATCTTCTTATCATGACAATACTGCACTGCTGACACGATCTAAACACAAATACATTAGGATCACCTAAGAAATAAATGAATGTCAAGTCAAAGAAATAGGATATAACATTCAACTAAACAAAATTTAATGCATCAGAATGAAATCCACATAACATACCAAGAAGCACAAATCAAACAAAAAATTAATCTCATTATACAAAACAGTTTTCTGTAATCAATTAATTAGAAACATAATTTATCAAAAACTAAGTTTCGACAGAAGATACAGAATTATAGTAACTTCTTCTATTTTAGAACATTGGTCTATTAGTATAATTAGTCTATATTATTATCTAAATGTTGCTAATAGAGCCTCTCAGTTCAAATCAGACCCATACTTTGTTGTTTGTTTGTTATATTTTCGGAATTTTTAGGTAAAATAGCTGTTAATGTACAAAGCTTTATTCGACAGTTACTTTTTTGTTTTTTTTTCAAGAAAAATGGGAGCACTAAGCACAGAGGAGGGGAGCACATAGTGCTTATAAAAGTATCACATCCTAATTGAGTTAATACAAACTGAGCTCAAAGTTTCAAATACGAGCATATATTTTGTTGTCAAAAAAAATTTGATCCAGTACACAAAAAAATAAATAATCAGACTTTACGCAAATTCAGGGGATGCGAATGTGGATACTGATCTACAACGGTCTACTGTTTCTTTTAAAGCGATCACAACTTAAATCTGTAACTTAATACGATTATTCGCTAACCGATTAAATGACTTCGTTCTTTTTAATCCATTGACTCAATTTTTCAGTATTCTCAATGTACCCAATGTTATTGGAACAGTTAAGAACAGTTTTGAATGATTCTAAAGATGCATGCGCTGAGCGAAGAGACGCTTAACAAACCTCGAAGTTGATTCGCTTTCATCAGATAATCTCTACTAATTTTACAAATTTGTCGTACAAAACAGCATTACATTATGAACGGAACTACACTGTCGCTGCAACAAAACCAGTCGAACTCTTACGACTGGTTTACCACTAGCGTCCGTTTTGAAGCTTGCAGAATATATTTGCGTCCTGGCCAACAGTAATTTCGTTTGTTTAAAGATATTTTTACACTCTCGCCGAGTTAAAGTCACTATTCGTTCACTGCGAGTGTCAGTAATGAAGGGTTTTGGATTATTATACACATTCAGTTATAGAGCAATAGTATAAAGAACCTATTATTCTCGACCTAACGCCCCAATTTGGGAAGGACAAAGGCTAGTGTACAAACTACCAAGAAAATGACCAATGTGACAAAGATAATGTTAGAATTTTTCTAAAATTCCTAAAGGATCTGTTCAAAGGATGAAAATGTTATTCCCAATAATACTTTTCCTCAGGTCTCTTTAAATTGAAAGCGTTTTCAGTAGCAGCAGGCTTCAATTAAATCGACAGTTATCTCGCAAAACTGTACATATTACTACATTACTTGATGACAATATAATTTTGTTTGTTTCTGAATCTCTATTTTAATTTCATTGTCTACATCTAAGAACAAGATAAATTTGTCCATTGATCATTATTCAGTTTAGACTATTTCGAACTATTCTTCATTTATGTTCCATCCCTTCCTGTGGCTACAGAGAGTTCAAAATTCGGAAGAATTTTATTTCAACATGATTTATCAGTTGACAACATGGACTGAAATTCATCACAGAGATATGACATTACTTCATTTTAATAAGTAAACAATGGGACTTAGTTCTGTCAAAAGTCCTTAAATTAAATACTACCGAATTAATTAAGTCATTTGTAGACTTGCTATGCTGAGAAAATATTGACAAATATATTAAACTACTAATATTGGTTTAAGAAATTTCATTGTGATTTCGAAGCGACTTTTACTACTATATACTGAAGGCGATACTGTACAGAATGACAATAAATTTTTGTAGAGAATACCAAACAAATTAAGTCCAGCTGACAAATTATTCCAATGAACGTAAATCAATCCAATTAAATATTTCGATCTCAAATCTTATCACATGAGCAATTTATTTAAAAGTATTGTTCCAAACAAAAATAGTCTTGCAATTTAGAGATATTTTGGTTCTAAAGACTACACGTCTTGAACATTTTTCAAACTAGTAAATTAATTTTAACTTATTTCAACAAGTACCAGTGCAAAAGCCCAATCAAAAATGTTTTAAAACTATTATGGAATAATTATGGAAGAAACCTGTCAAATGTTATTAAAATTTATGAATATTATTAAATCAGTGTGGCATTGCACAGTTAATGGATTTGATAAAAACCTGTCTGAATTTGGTTCTCGCTTCCTTCTCCTTCATACGGCCATGAGCAATGAGATAATCGAACACCTCACCGCCACTGGCATACTCCATCACCAAGTAGAGCGTGGTATCAGTCTGAATGACTTCATATAATTTCACTAAAAATAAACTCTTAAATGAATTTGAAAGAAATTCATTGATTTTAATGCATACAAACGTTGAATTGAACAATGGAAATAAAATATAGAAAATCTATAAGTTTACCTCAGAAAGTTGAAACAATGAGCAACTTCAACACACCTTTACACTGTTCCCGCTTCATTAATGGCAAAACAAACTTAAAAACTTATCTCAAGAATAGACAATTTTCGTACCTTGTCTACAGGTTATATCTTGAACAATAAACAATATTTGTTAACTTTTGTTTAGTTCATAGGTCCGTCACCTGCTTAATATATCATAATGAACTTCTTATATCTAATCGTGAGAGCTACAGAAAAAACTTTAGGAATTATTTTACATTTAGGATATAGACCTATTATATCTAAAAACAATGAACAAATAGAATAGAAATGCTGATTATATTTGACAAGTTAAACTCTGACCAATTAAATGGTAAGCACTTGACTCGGTTATTGACGAAACTCTGTAGCAATTGCAGATATATAGCTAACAGTAAGATGACGCTATTGACTAATTGAGTAAAGTGTCTAAAATGTAATACATTCACTAAAACACTAAAGCTTGTTGTAGACTAATAAGGCTGAGCAGATGGTGATAAAAATATTACAAAATGTGTATAGCGAACGTAGGCGTCATCTTTTTACATCTATGTAGGTTCGGTTTTGGTGCGGGTAGCCCAGAGTTCTACTTGCACATACAACGGGCCTATTAATACATGTAGTACGGATTTTATAGAAAAATTGTTATACAGATTTCAATATAATACACAGGCTAACAATGTAAAACCTACTTCAACAAAAATTGAATGCATAGGTTTATATGCTGTGTTGGCCACATCACGAATTTGAATAATTCCTTGTCTAACAATAAGCAATCAACTTTCCGAAGTTAAACTTTTCTGACAATACTACTTCATTACCGAATAAATTATAAAATCAGCTACGATGTATATAAACCCAAAAATGTGTGCGATGCAAGCAATTTTAAAATCAATTCAATGCCAATGCAAAGCAACGTTATTAAACTCGCGCATTGAGTTCAATGCAATGCAAAAAATAATGTACAAATCTTCCCCCAAGAATGATTCTTGTAGTTTGATAAGCTCTTCTTACAGTTGCTATATCCCCGGGATGAGAGGCAGACTTGGTCAGAATAGCCTTTCTATTTTCTACAACCTCGAATAGAGCTCAATGTGTCAAAAAACCTTAAATGAATGATAATGCAAACGCTGTCAATATGTTACATTGAAATTCAAACCCTCCAAACATCAGAACTTATTGGCTCAAGTTTCATATCCTACCACACAAAATATATTTTGTTGAAAATTAACAACAATGGTTAATAAAAATTTATTGTGCTGTTCCCAGTTGCTTCAATCATGATTTAAATCTCATTTGAATATTTTATTGAAGGTCCAAACTAATCCCATTGACGCAAGAGGACCTCGTATTAACCCACTACGAAGGTGGAATTTGAAATGCTAATGTCAAAACAGAAATTTAATAACAATACCAACACATTCGAGTCTAAGGTAGTTAATCAATAAAAATTGTACCTATATTGGGATGATCAAGCATTTTCATTATCTTTACTTCACGAAACAACTAAAGAATCAGCATTATTAAATTACAGCAAAAATTTTGTAAATCAAAATGAATGAATAGAACGCTAAAAATCCACAGATGAGAATCATGGCAGAATTTCATTGTAATTATGAAACTATTTAAAGGTATGAAAATTATAAAACTAATAGAACCATCTTTGAAAAAAGAACAAGAAGCTATAGAAAATTTGAGATAAAATTACCTTCTGGAGATTGCTAGAATTGAGTTTGGTCTTGTCAATGATTTTAATAGCAACTTCACGTCCAGTTGGTAAGTGACGAGCCAGTTTGACTTTCGCAAAGTTGCCCTTCCCGATAGTTTTTACAAAACGGTATCGTCCAACATGCGCTTCATAGCGATTGTTGTTGTCGCTGTGATGAGCGTTGCTTGAACGACGAGAACTTGGTCGTTGCGACATGTCCGAGTTAGCATCAGCTGGTACGGAGAGATCTTTCACTGTGGGAACAGAGGTCAATGGATAGCCAACAAAATTTGAGCTATTATTCTAAAAATACAAATTTTGTAATAGCAACTGTATTTTTGATCACTTAGTCATCTAATGTGTCAGTAATACAATATTTCAGAGATTTTAAGTAGAACATATAGAGAGGGTAGATTGCAACGTGCACTCAAAAAATTCCAACATTCTATATTGAGAAACTATAATGCGGAAGTAAAGGTAAATGCGCACAAAATTGGTAAAAAATACAGTTTACCAAATCATAGAGAAAAATTCAAAAATAAAGTTCCCATAAAGACAAAAATGTAGTGTTAATAAATTCAAACAATTATTCGGATGGGTTTTACGAAAATGTCAGAAGTAGATATTTGATAGGACACTCAGATAGGTTTTATTAGTTTTAGAGACGCGCATGAAATGTGTTTTTGATGCATTTTACCTATAACATTTAATTAAAACTATCTGACCTTGTTGGTTACATCTGCGGGTTTGATGAAACACGCTCAATTGAGAAACATCAAAGTTTAAATAAAATCACTTATCTGATGTACTTTTAAGAGAGGCGCGGCTGTAGGATTTGTGAAATTGGTGCGGGGGCACATTCCTCTTTGTGTTGAGAAAATATATAAATATCAAGTAATTTAAACCTCTAAATTCTAATTAGAAGATTGTAGGGATGGCTAACTAAATTTTGGCATTACACTCTTGTAAACATCAATAGAAAAATAATTGAAATACATAGAAAAGATGTTTTGCCAAACATGTGCAATTCTTCAAGGGGGGGGGGCACTGGTCCACGGGTGCCTCCCTGCCCCCTCCCCCCAAAGCCGCGCCTGTTTAAGAGCGATCCTGTTTTTATCGATACTTCCCCACAATCAGCAATTTGTGATTACATATATCAGCAAACCTATCTATTAATCAACAATTTATGTGCTCAGTGATTAGGTTTATACAGATTCATTTAAGTAGGCCAAACTTTGAACAAACTTAACAGTAAACAAATGCTTAAACTGCTTAAGTACAAGTGTACAATATTGAGCATATACATATATATTTATTTGGTTACAACTCTTGTAGAGCCAGTGTTACACTATTAGCATCAAGCTTACTTAAATATTGGGTACTGTGCAATTATTTCTAAGGAAGTTATATTCGTATTAGGCGCTTTGTGTTTTTTTGAAATTCCGATGTAAAAAGAAGTATTATGTGTTATCTAAATGCTTTGTTAGTATCAATGAACACCTCACAAAAGAATAATGTCGAAAAAATATTTCCAAGATCCCCAACTGCCAATAGGCTTATTGTATTACGGAAAAATTGGTGCCTTACGCGCTTTTTACTACCACGCCTAGTACATATACTGTGGGGTGCGGAATTTTATACGACTTTCAAAAGTAGTTATTTTAAAAAAAAACTATCGGTATGAGATGTACAATAACAACCAACAAAATAAACAATTTTAGTTATGCTTCTTTCATAACCCTGATATATAATATATCATTGGTTATATATCATGCACACGCTGTATGAACAACATTTTGAAAAGTCTTAGGGAATTCTGTATATATATATGTATGTATATATATATATATATTATGAAAGATTTATTCAGCAAACATGTTTCGCTACATACGTATAGCTTCGTCAGTGCATATAGAGTATAGAGGGAAAGTTTAGAAAAGTTTAAGAATGCTAACATGGTTTAATTGTCTATTTAAAAGTTTTTTACGTTGTTGTTTTATTAATAATGCTTCAGTGATCTTGGTATGTTTGTTCTTTGTTAATATTTTAAAATGATCTTTTGTTGCTTGGTGATGATGTAAGTAAATTTCTGATGTTAGGTGACCTCTTAGGTGTTCTTTAATTCTAATTTCCAAATGTCTTCTTGTCTCCCCGATGTATGAGGCGTTACACTCATCACAAGAATATTTATAAACAATAGAAGAAGACAAGAGCATTGGGATCGGATCTTTGTTTGAGAAAAAGTTTGAGGTCTTAGTTGTTGTAAATGTTGGAATTATCTTAGTTTCATATATCTTTAATTTTTTGTTGATTCTTTTAAGTTGGTGTTCGATATATGATTGTCGTTCTTTAATATAAGGTAAATTCCAATAAATGTTTTTAGTTTTATCATTGTTGTCCTTTNGAAGACAAGAGCATTGGGATCGGATCTTTGTTTGAGAAAAAGTTTGAGGTCTTAGTTGTTGTAAATGTTGGAATTATCTTAGTTTCATATATCTTTAATTTTTTGTTGATTCTTTTAAGTTGGTGTTCGATATATGATTGTCGTTCTTTAATATAAGGTAAATTCCAATAAATGTTTTTAGTTTTATCATTGTTGTCCTTTAATTTGTTGTTAATAAAATATTTATCCAAGCATTTTTTTATTAGATGGTGAGGATAGCCATTATTAGAAACGCTGTTTCTCATACTTGTAGGAAGTAAGTCTCATGAGAAGTTACGTTCCATTTACCGGTACTAAACACTTGCCTGTTCAAAGTTAACTCATCTTACGGTAACTATCTTAAAGCTAGAGGAGTCCTAGCAGTGTCCCTAACAACGAAACATTTCCATTACTTTAAAACGCATTGGAATCGTTTTCATCTTAGTTTTCAATGTTTGTGTGCATGTATGTCTGTATAAAATAATTACTTATCATTGTTAATTGTTATTAGGACGTATGCAAGTATTAATCACGAAAAGTTTTGTTTAGACCTTTGTTTGGAAGATGCAGGCGATGATTATGCCAGTACTACTCAAATTAAATCAGAAGTAAATCGCGAAAGGGGTATTCCAGATTTGCAGCAACAAGTCTTTGTGAAACAACCACTTCGTGATCCGAAATCGTTGCCAACTTATCTACCAAAAGTTTGTATTCGACCTGTACTGTGAAATGCAATTTTATTCCTTTTTGTTTCATAAACCTAAGAACGTTTAAAAATGTATATGTGGAATAGTTTAATATTTGACTAAGTAAGAAATACAAGGACATTTTATAGATGATAATTTTATTTGTTATACTTCTTAGTGTTATACTAAATACACCGTTTTGTGTAAAAAGTCATAAATCACTAAGCATCTTTATTACGTTAAGCTACAAGCCGGCCGCGATTCAGAGGGGCATCGGGAGGTTTGATCCCCTTCCAAATCTTTCTGAAAATTTACATACAAGTGTATCCAGAATAAAAAATAATATATATAGTAATATTCCAAAACTATATATTAAAATTTCCATTCAGTATTGTATGACTATCATGGTTAATATCAGTGGCGGCTCGTGCATGCAAAATTTAGGCAACCAACTATTTTTTTGTGTAACCAAAATAGTGTAAGTTATAAACCATGAAAAATTTATTTATAAAAGAAAACCCCGAGACAATTTTTCCCAGAAATTTATCTGTAATATTATTATAGAAATAACTTCAATAAAATTGCTAATGATTTCTGTAGTTTTTTCTCCTCTGATCGGTTATTCTTGTATTTGTTTAAAATCTCTTTAACCAGAAAATAATCATTCTGCAAGACGGTGATCAAAACCCAATAGTTTGTATTAATTCAAATATTTACATATTTTCNCTTTCATAATATGCTAAGTCTTAGCAAAATATCATTTAATATATATATATATATATATATATATATATACATTAATAAATTTATCATATAAACATCTAACTGAGATATACAGCTAGACACAGATAAATCGGGACAATTAAGAATTGCACTATCTTATTAGGAGTTATTAGCAATAAGATAGTTAAAGTTTTTGCATATGAAGATGCGACATGGAATTCGATCGTCTACATATTTCGACAAACTAATAAATCACCTACTCGCTTAATAAAGTAACAATATGTGAGCTAGTAATTAGAAAACAATAGACATAACAGATAGCACTAAGTACTTTATGGAGGATTAAGTTTTATTACTATAAAATTAATGAGACGTCACACCTTCATATCGATATTACACAAATAAAACCTGTTAGTGTTAAAATATCTTCAACAAGAATTTTTAGCGTTTCTTGGATGAAATGAATTAGTTGTAAACTCAACTAAATAGAGGTCATTATGGAGAAAGAGGAATTACTCTCCAAACAGTAACCACCGGAAGGCAGGAGTGTAAAACAATTACATTATATCGATCCCACAATGACGAGGTAGAATAAATTGACACTGCACAATTTAATGGCAGCACAAGTGGTGCCCCTAAGGCAGTAAAATAACGAACAAATTTTAATGGAGCCACAGTTTAAGCCAACGGAATAATAGCGGTGACAATGTCAAGAATGAACAATGCATTCATTGCTTAATTAACCATCACATCAATATACCCTGGGAATGAATATATAGTGTGGTGCAAAATTGTATATTTCATTGCATGAATTTCGCAATGCTATAGAAAAGCAATATTCATTTCGTACGATTTGTATTTGCACTTTTCTTGTTGGTTCAAAAAATTGAAATTCAAATTTAGTTGCATGACACATCCTTTATCAAGAAAATGTTAGATTTATTAAAATGAAAACAAACAGTGAGACGATTCAAGCATCGAATGTGCATTTATTCTAATGTCGACTAAATTATGCAAAGAAAATAAACTTGCATTGTTGTGTGTCTACAGTGACAATCTGTCACATTATGAAACGTTTACATTTATGTCAACAATACTCTCTAGCATTTGTTATTAAGAAATTGAAACGAACACTGGGTACTTAGGGCTAAATCACAATTCTTACACAAAAAATCGCAACAGAAAATAAGGCCAATCAATGTGCAATATACAGTAGCGAGCAAAATGATCAGAACGATAGTTCCAATAGGAACAAATCCTTCATAGCAAGCCCACCAGGGCCTATAAACCGTTAAAATCTTCAGCATTTTTTCTAGACTTATGGATAATAAAATGGAAAACTCTTATTCCGAATAAATAATTTATTAGCAATTTATAACAAAATTATAAAATAGAACGATGAAAGAAATCATACACTTTACCTAGATAGATTACTTAAATTTAGTCAAACCTCGAACGATTCATAGTTGGAACAAATCGGAGTTCGAATAAAAAATTCAAGAAATTTTTGTTTCGCAGTTCGTACAAGAATCGGACATCGAACATTTCTATCGCTGTCTTTGTTAACAACCACTCCCGTTTACGAACTTGCAGGGATTTACTCTCATTATTATGTTAGTTTTTGAAGCGTTTTAGCCTCTAATAGTGCATCCAAAGAAAGTTAGTGCAAGCAGTAAAGCTGCTACAAGTGAAAAACTATTGAATTTAAGAAAGAAATAGTAGCAAAATGTGAAGATATACATTGCTTTATATGTGTTTAGCATTTAATGTGCAATTTTGTGTATAAAATAATGCAATGTTCAAGTCGATTTATGTAAGGCCTCTCAATAAAAGTCTTGATTGATTTTGCTGTGTGGAATGAATATCGCTGGCTGGTTGACAGCATTTACAAATTTCTGACATAGCAGTTGGTTCTTCCAACGCAAAACAGATGGAAATTCCAAACAAAAGCACTTAAATTTCATAAAAAAGGAATCGTGTGAGGTGAAAATGTACTATACTAAACTACAGTTAGTTCCCTCTTTACTACCAGGGAAGTGAACAGTAAAATGGGCTCATATTGCAGAAAAAAAGCAATAATCTAAACAACTTTTTTATTCAGAATACAAAAAATGCCTATAAGGCTCGTTAGGGAGAATTTTCTTCTACTAGAACCCTCGTTCTGATCATTTTGCTTGCTACTGCATATAACAAGACAAAAAATTTATACGACAAGCACAACACTTAAAGAAAATAAAAGCGAAAAATTTTAATGTCCGCACGTGGAAACTGTAGCTTTATCCGGTAGTAAGAATGAAAATATTCACGTATAAATTCAGAAAACAAATTAATCAATGAAAAACAATTCAATTTTACACTGACCTGCAAAACCATGTGTAATAGTTTATAGGGATGAGCAGAAGACCCCACAGCGATGGAAGAGGGTCGACCATTACTTAGTTGTTTAAACTCTGGTGCGCGTGCAATCAAAACCATCTCCGACGTGAAAACTGCGATTTAATGAGTTAAAACAAACAGGTGATGCGGTGCCAAATTTAAACGGTGCAGACAAATTGCAAATGAAACTAGAAAGCTATCAACAGCAATAATTCACAAAAATTTACTACAAATGTGATGCTTAATTAACCTTCGTCACAATGATGTGTGTCATACTAGCCAAATAGTCATCGGAACTGCGCATTGAGGTGGGAAGATCTTTGTAATGAAATTGTTTCTTTATTACATTGCAATTGACTTATAAATAAAATTAAACCTTTTATTGAATAAACATTGAAATCAGTGGAACTGCAGCTTAATTAAGATCCACAGTTCATGTTTACAGCAGAAGTAATTATTACATTTTCAACGATTGAGATGAAATCAGGTAAAAACATTTATTATTAAGATTTTTACAATTATTTTAAAAAATATATATTATTAACTCAATTTTATATAAATTATTAACTGCGAATGTGAAATTGAAATGTCTTAAATTTAAAAAGGGAAATTGTCAATCATAACCACCTTATATGTAAGACAGTAAAGAATTAAAGGAATAAGAATGCTGATTCAATAATGATTTATGATAATCCATAAAACTTAGATGTAATTAATTGATTATATTTAAACCAGCACTTAACAAAAATTAAATATTCATCTTAAATGAAATTGCATTTATCAATAGTTCATACATCGGAGTCACATAGCAGCATACGTCTAAAGTGTGCTAACAATTTGAAGATTGTATACAATGGAATGATAGTGCCTATGAATAAATCTGTTAAAATTAAGATTTCTCAAGGTAATATACAATGCAACGCTCCAAAACCACCAATATTTTCACATTATACATTTGTATTCAAATACTTCTAACTGCGTTACAAACTAGCCCTTCAACAAATCATTTTAAACCTAATTGTGCCTATTAATAAAGTAATAGGAAGTGCAAACAATTCAGAAGTTTATCAGATACTTCAAACTTCAATTCTATAGATGAGCAAAAATGAAAAGATATCTAAGATGCGAAAAGAAATTGTATACAATAAACAACTGGGAAATATATATAAAAATATACTTTCCAAAATTTAAAATTACAGTTGTTCTGAAAATGAAACACAAAGCAGCAAATATGTTCGAGGACGTTCACCTAAAAATGCTATAAAGAAGAAATCAAAATCAAAGATCAATGACTTTCTGATGCGAATTATATTTACTACAATTATTGTATGTCTACGTAAGGAGATCGTTTTCATCGCAATTGCTTTATTTGCAATCTGCCAGTTTTCAAACTAACATTTATCGAGCGTAATTATAATTGAAAATTTCTAAAATGAAGAAAATTTTACTGGCAGCAATTCTAAATCAAAAGAATACATAGATGAAATGTATTATCTAGGAATGTATCAACAATAGCTACACTATGAAAATGTTTGTTTAAATGCCTAAAATGTACATCGATCATTTGAATATAGTGACTGAACAAAATATGTATTAGCTAAGAAGCGCAAAAGATTTATAAAAATCCTCGCAAACGTTGTGCAATATGTTCACTCAATCGTCAATGTTAATTGTAAGTTTTAATTCAATAATTAAACAATCTATGGATATAATATAGCAGAATTGTGTGCGATCTCGGTGGATAGTTGGCATGGATATTGTACTTCAAAACCTTGATGTTGTCAAAAATTATGATACAAGAAGGTAAAAACATTCTTACACACGGGATACCTAAATCTCAGTTTTTAGTGGACAATGTTGAAGAAGGTCAGTTAGTTTTAAATAGCCATTATTTATGCATTATCTGTGTTTTAATAATGATGCGGACACAATTCCTCTTAAACAATCTATAGAAAAAACATTACAAGACAAAATAGCAAGCGCGTAAATATATATATATTAATATATATAGTAGGAAAATTGGTGCCGATATTTTATTACAAAACACACTATTAGGCATGTTGCGTAAGCTAAATACGACACAAAATTAGATAAATCTGCATGCGGAATATTATTAAAAATTCCATTTTAAATAGTTCACATGTAATAAAAAAATATTGCTTGTACTATAAGAAGTTCAAATATAATGAAATTTGGACAGCTAGAATTCGATAATCTGACATTGCTTATTACTTCAATAATCCAAACAAACATTCTTGATATGACAAACTTGTAATCCACGTAGTAATATAAATTCCACTAACCATTTCAACATAAAGCTAAAGAGCTCACTGATATAAATAATTTTAAGAATTTCGCAATAAATGATTAATGTTTTGTGAGAATATATCAGTTCAATTTAACAATATTTTGATCACAAATTTACAATTTGAAAATGGAACACACAGTACTTATAGCTCAATCAATCAAATTGCTGCATTAGGAAATACTTTTTCAATTTTTTTTCATAAACTCACATTCATCTACCCACCATTTATATAATTTTGTGCATTAGTTTTTAAGAGATTTCTCGTAAAGAAATAGTTTTCAAAATTTTATAAAAAATAAAATATATATTTTAACAAAGTTGTAACTTAATATTCTCAAGCAAAGTACTAAGAAACATTTTGGGAGGATTTAGAAATTAAGATTTACTACTCTTAACTTGAATTAAATTAAAAATTAAAATTGACTTAACCAGAGTATATTTATTCTGTTTAACAAAACGGGTAACATTAGCACTATGTGACACATAAATAGGCACAACGTTGAAATGGATACAGGCGTTGCTACATTTAATTATATTTCGATATAGGCTGGACATTGACAGAGTATAGATTCATTAATTGGTAATGGATCGTGAGAGCCATTCTATATAATTCACTGCACTTGAACTACAAAAAACATAGTAGTTTAACCGTATATAATGACCACCTTCTTAAAGCGACCATTATAGCTAGGTTATAAACGAGAAAATTAGAATAATCAAGAAACCTAATTCAGATTATTTAAAATTCTTTGTTAAAACAAAGTTTACATGTAGGACGACATATTTATTTCATAAAGGTCCGTGTATCCGACCACCTTCTGTAACTTCTTGATCTCAGATGTTGCCGTTGAATACAGATTTATTTGACTGCATTAAAATTTGTTCGCAAACATCACACTATTTGTTTGCACATTTGAAATTTTCGATATATAGTACAATTTAATATCCTTAAATCAATAATAAAACGGTATTTGCTACACTGCATGTGTTTAATAAAATCACAAATTATATAAGCTGAGAAGCATGTGTTTAATAAAATCACAAATTATATAAGCTGAGATCTGTAAAAAATCTAAGGGATTGGGTTTGTGAAAATTCTCTTACAATAGACAGAAAACATCTAATCAAATTATAAAATTGGATTGATACATTCCCGCCATCCTACCATAAACGAAAAAGTTCGAAAAGAATTTAACAAATGACAACAATATTTGTCGAAACATAAAAAAAGAAAATATATAATTCATATATATATATA
>CABFPE010000092.1:987798-1002606 GCA_900660155.1 Hofstenia miamia
AAAAGGGACGCGTTTCTGCTGATTACTGGAGCATCCCAGTCTTCGGTACAAAAGTGTTTAGCGAGATATGATGCCACCGGTTCCGGTGAATGGGAACAAGTCGATGAAAAGTATTGTCCAAGTGAATCCGACAGCATCTTCTCCCGTCATCAAATCTCAGCTACCCGAAACTGTGGTTGTAAGTGATAGAACTATTCGTCGAAGGCTTCAATGTGAATTGGGACTTCGTTCCTATAATCCCGCCACTACTCCAATACTGTCAAAGAAGAATGTGATTGACAGACTGACCTTTATCAAATGCTACAGTCACTGGACAACTAATCAGTGACAGAGGGTTTTGTTTTCTGACGAGAGTCTTATCAAACAATTTTATTGTTTTTCAAGTAGTGTCCGAAGACCAGTGGGCGAGCGATACAACCAAAGATTCACCTTACCCCGAGTAAAGCAGTCCCCTTCTCAAATGATATGGGGTTGCATCTCAGGATCCGGACGAGTCGGATTATGGTTTCTTCGGGCCAAATCAACGATCAGTAGATTACAGGGAGATACTTCAATTGAAAGTCACACAATTGATGGAGATGCTCGAGTGCGATGTGTTTCAACACGACGGTGCCCCGACGCATACTGCAAAATAGGTCACGCCTTGTTAAAACGAAATGATGTTGAAGTCCTGGGAAAATGGCCTGGAAGTTCTCCAAACCTTAACCCGATCGAAAATTGTTGGGCTGCTGTCAAGAAAAAGGTCTGGGAACTGAAACCAACCTCTCTCACAGATCTGAAAAGTAAGATCACACATGTGTGGTGCACCGAAATCAAGCGTGTGTACCGCAAAAGTCTCATTGACTCCATGCCTAGGATATTGGGAGCAGTTTTATCTGCAAGAGGTGGGTCAACTAAGTACTGACTGAATGAATAACCGAGATTATTTTTACTCTGATGTAACTGAGGAGTTGATATGTGCAAACTGTTTTCAAATAAACAATAAATATCTGGGATATGCTATCTCATCAAAGGTATTTTTTTACAAATTTTGTAATGCTTTTTCTTATTAAAACATTATTCATTAAAATATAATATTGTTAGTTCTTATCCATAAATTAATTTTGCTAGGAAAGTAGACATAATGAAAGGTGGTCATGGGTTGGATAAGACAAGTTACAATAATCGGATTGGATTTGCAAATGCAACATGGATGGTGTGCAGTTAAATCCTTAACCTTGAAGTCCACATACTATATATTTTGAGCTTTCTTTATATACATATAAATATTAGTGTTTCAATCATATAATTTTTCTAAAAATGTGATTATTTTCGAATGAATTTACATGGACTTTTTTATGCGACAACGATAAGAAACGTGGTCTTAACTGAAAATCAAAATAACCTACAGAATATGAATTTTTAATATATCGAGGTTATTAATGTGTAGTAATGTAAAAATATAATATCTATGGGGATTTGTTTTAAGCTTTGTAACATTATTCTGAAAAATGAAAATAAAAATTTAGTAAATATGAAAGCAAAATATTTATTTATTTTATATCTAAAATTTTCAGAGATTATCATTGTTCTTCAAGCAAATCTAGATTAGAGAAATAGGGTATTTTCATCTTATATTACAGAAATGCCAATAATAAATGTGAAATTGGCAATAAATCTACTGCAATCATTTATATAGTTGCGGAATCAAGTAGAAAAGATATTTTAACGAACTCCTACTAAATAAACTGAAAACTACATGTAACAAAGAAAGACAATAAAATGCCAATTTATATGGCAACGCCTAAAATTCTAAACTTCATATATACTTTTCTTAAACTTGTTCATTTGAAGAAGTTAACTATAAATCAAGAAAAATTTCAATTGTTGCAATACATTGAGCCTATTTTATAAATCCTCTTAAGCTTAAAGGGTTCCCCTACAGAAAAAATGGTTTTTTGCCATTTTATCAATTAGTATTTTTTTGCATATTTTAAAACTTTTATCAATCCTTTATAATTCTACCTAATTCCTTTTTGAAAATATTTCTTATTCTTGGGCAATTATGAAAAAAATTACAAAGATTTGCACAATTTCTGAATACAGTTGTACTGCCATGCTATTTAATTTTTTTTCCTATTTACCTACAATTGAACAATCACAACTCATGTTTGGTCTGTATTTTGACTTGAATTTTTGGAAAGAATGGTCCAGAACAATTCCTCTGTACACTAACATTGAGAAAAAATTTATTTTGTAATTAATTCAGTGATTTTATGACATTTTGCATTTTAATGAGGTAAATAAGTCGATCGATATGCATATTTATGCAAATTANATATATATATATCGCGAGTTTTTGCTGTCTTTGTGCCATAAATCTAGTATGGTAATGCTATATAGAGTACAAGGTAATATGATAAATTTGAATTTGAACATTAGTCATCTAACTGTATCTACGTTCTGATTGGAATGACACTGAATACTGTAGTTTGCTGCAGTTCGTCGAGATATTAAATTCTATAAAGTACAACAGCGTTGTATAAATGTGAAGATGTGAAGAGGAATTTGGATATATCACGTTTTGTGCAAAAACACGACTTTTAAAGTGGAATTCTAGAAAATATTAATAATTTATACTTCAAGCTTTCAACAGAAAATAGAAAGCACTTCGTTAATATAAAATCTGATCTCATCTCAATTTTCAAAATATGGATATATCATATATAGCATTCAGATATATCACTATAGGAAACTAAAAATATTTCTATGTAGACATGTTTCGAGTGTCTTCAAACATTGTCAGTGGAAATACACCGCTTATAATTTTAATATTCGTAGATCCTATACTATGTTTAGTGTTTGAGATATTTGTAGAGTTAATAGATTCTCTTAGCTTCTTTTATGAATATAACTTCTGCCGTTTTTATAAAATTAGTAAAGTCATTCTTCGTAGTTGTATGTTCGTAGCAATATATTTCGGATTAAAGATGACCACATATGTGCTCTGGCATTCAAATGCGTTTATGAGATGTTCGTATGTTGAACTGAACACCTTAAATTTAATGAAAAAATGGAATTAACTGTGTGCATTATTCAAGAGATAATTATAATTGGATATAAAACGAATCAATATTGTTTATCTTCAAGCAATGCAAAATCTTTCTTACAGCAAGCTTTTAATGAAAATTTTTATTTGGAGAATAGACTCAAAACCATTGCAACACTTGTAAATTATTTTATCATTTCGCTGTTCAATGAGTAAGAAGGCTTCGAAAAGCAGTAACAACGACGGTATTTCTCTTATTACAAAATGCTAATTTGTATCAAAACATCATTTTAACCATGAAATCGTGACTAAGAGATTGCATGATGTATTGGGAAGGGCCCGTAAAATATTTCAGTGATATTTAATAGATGTTAATAAAAAGATGATCAAACAACTCTAAAGTTAAAGTCTATTAGAGCAAAAAACAAAAAATTGGTTATAGTATTGAGCAGTTATCCAAAACTTAGGAACACTTTTTTAAAATTAATGAAGTAAACCTCGCTACAATTAATTAATATTCAATAGATATGATGTGAAGCAGTACATTTCCGCCAAAAAAATCACATTTGACGAGATTTCAGCAAGTTAAATAACTAATTTGTATGCAGAAAAAGCAAAATTCAGTTCGTATAATTTTGGAAATAACTTTTTGTGACCAAGGAAAATTTTAGTGTTTCCCGTGAAAAAATTGTAGATAAGCTTCAATGAAACTTAGGTGACCTGATCATAATAAAGTAAACAAATACTTAGAAATTGTATCATTATACTTCGCAGCTTAATGAATTCAAGAAGATTATTGTTCTGCAATTTGGGGCAATATAACATACTTTTTAAAAATTGGAAAAATTAAGAACTTGATGCAAGAGAAAAGTGAGGAGTTCCTCCAGGTTTGCTAACCAAAGTCCACATCTTATATTACAGAAATGCCAATAATAAATGTGAAATTGGCAATAAATCTACTGCAATCATTTATATAGTTGCGGAATCAAGTAGAAAAGATATTTTAACGAACTCCTACTAAATAAACTGAAAACTACATGTAACAAAGAAAGACAATAAAATGCCAATTTATATGGCAACGCCTAAAATTCTAAACTTCATATATACTTTTCTTAAACTTGTTCATTTGAAGAAGTTAACTATAAATCAAGAAAAATTTCAATTGTTGCAATACATTGAGCCTATTTTATAAATCCTCTTAAGCTTAAAGGGTTCCCCTACAGAAAAAATGGTTTTTTGCCATTTTATCAATTAGTATTTTTTTGCATATTTTAAAACTTTTATCAATCCTTTATAATTCTACCTAATTCCTTTTTGAAAATATTTCTTATTCTTGGGCAATTATGAAAAAAATTACAAAGATTTGCACAATTTCTGAATACAGTTGTACTGCCATGCTATTTAATTTTTTTTCCTATTTACCTACAATTGAACAATCACAACTCATGTTTGGTCTGTATTTTGACTTGATTTTTGGAAAGAATGGTCCAGAACAATTCCTCTGTACACTAACATTGAGAAAAAATTTATTTTGTAATTAATTCAGTGATTTTATGACATTTTGCATTTTAATGAGGTAAATAAGTCGATCGATATGCATATTTATGCAAATTAGCAATTAGTCGTAAAGTTAATACTAAAAATATTATTGTAGTTGTATAGAGAATTTTATTCGTTACAAAAGAGGTAAAATATTACATGATAACTACTTCAGTTATACAGATATTACAGTTTTTAATTATTATTATGTAATTTAATTTAGTGGTTACTATGGCAACCAGAACGGAAAATAATTTTTCAAACCAAATGTCTAATATTTCCAATTTGCTTTATCATTTAAGCCTAATATTGCTAGAATAACTTATGTTATTTGAATTTTAGATTCTTCTGTATGTGAACCCCCTTAAAAATTATGCAAGAATAACCATATATTTTCAAAATTATTACATCTTTTGCTAATGATAATCAATAGCAAATAATTTCAAATTTTGCCATAGTTCTCTGTAGTCTCCTGAATTAAATTATGAAACAATTATTTAACTGCAATACTTTGAACAGGCCTAGATGTATATACAACTAGATTATTGGGTACATTCAGTAATTTTCTGGACACAATCTATTTGTAAGCATACCTCTATTATTAATCACTAATATTTGTTCAGGTTCTCATGATTGTTCGCAATGTTAAAATTAAACATAAAACTGTACTGAAGCTGTTCACTTCCAGAGAAAAATTTAAAAAAAAACATTCCAAGAATTTCAACGATTTGTAAAAAACGATTTATTAAACATATTTCAAATTTTATCTTGGGATGGCAGTTAGTAAATCCATATAAATAAACAAATCTAAGAATAAAACATTGCCTAATATTAGAAGACAATATATTACGTTAAAAATACTCATTTTGGGAAAAAACTCAATACTTCAATGTATTAAACGAATGCACTATGCACGTTTTCAATTCACTATCATTCCTGAAAAACTAATTCAAATTTATGAAAAGGTAGTTACCAAAATTATTCAATTAAATGAGAATATAAAACATTGCTTTACAAAATCAAAATTAATCCTTAAGCTTTAACTATTTAAAAATTTCATTCTTTATCAATGAAGAGCACCTACGTTGTAGTATATTATTAATAGAAAATTGTTAAACAGATAAATATTCGCACAAAATGAAATACTAATATTGTATCAAAATCGAAATCAACACCAAACTAAATGTTACGAATCTTTGATGGACCAATATAATCTTAACACAAAATCAAATAATATATATTATGTATACAAAATTCCATTCGGTTGGTACTTTTTATCAACTTACGAAATTTTGAAACCGACATAGGGAACCTTGAGATCGACATAGCAAATCGTTATGACAATATGAACAAAAATTTAGCATGAATGAGGTATGAAGATTCATAACATTAGATGGGTCATTTAAAATTTTCTCATATGTACATTAAAATATTTATCTGATTTTTTGTTATGAAATCAAATATAATATTTTATCATTTAGTCTAGATTACAACTCAATAAACAACTGCTAAAACTAAATTTTGATGTCTCTTTTGATATAATTGATACATATACCTCATTCATGCTAAATTTTTTGTTCATATTGTCATAACGATTTGCTATGTCGATCTCAAGGTTCCCTATGTCGGTTTCAAGATTTCGTATGTTGATAAAAAGTACCAACCATTCCATTCAGGGTTTTCAAATCGAGTTTGAGTTACTTGGCCCGAGTTTTCCCATTTCGAGTTCGAGTTTGATGGAGTTTTTTTTCTAATTTTCGGAGTTTTTAGGGTAAATGGCATTTTTTTTATAATGATTACAATTGATTTAAGAAATTAAAATTTAAAATAATTTATTTTGTAAGGTATTTTCAAGTGGATTATTGATCAAGTTTGAGTTTTGATGATTTCTCCTCCATGTTTTTCCAATTGAGTTTTGCAAGCTGATTTTAGATCAAATTCTTAACATTCTGAGTACTTGAAAACCATGGCTCCAATAACATATACATATAATGATGAATGTGTTTTGCTTGGATAATAAAATTATATCAATAAATACTGTTTGTTTGAGTTTTTAAATATCAAAAAGGGGCTTAACAATACCTTGTATATTGCGATAAAATATCATTTTAGTGATTTTGAGATCTGATTTCTTCATTTTTGGTAACAAGGATTTCAGTGCAATTGAAATGAATGAAATCCCTAGTAATCATTCAACCAGAAATGTAGAGGTGATCTACATGCCTTGTAGCTTTTATTAAGAAAAGATCTCCACAATCTTAATGTGCCATCATGTATTATAAATGAGTTATTGCCAATTTGCTGTTTTATACATGGATAGGAATCAGCAGTTTTTTAGGAATTATATGAATGTGCATGAGAGTGCAACAGAAGAGATTAAATTTTACAGAAAGTAGCAGAGGAATTGCCAGCTTTCAAAGTTGGGAACTAGGATCAAGTGCTCATAGAGAGATCTTACCTTAAATAAATAAAGCTCATTATTTGCTTGGATAACATCCATATGTTCATTCTATTCCACTACACACTTCATATACCAATTTGAAGTTTCCTATTTTGCCTATGGGATTTCTCCTAAAAAATATTGTCCATACCTTGAAAATATTTACACTGAAATTTTTGAAAAGCAGAGATAGCCAGGTCTCCTCAGTATATAAAAATATGAGAATTTTTGAACAAACTTTTAGTGATTTAGGGAAATTTAAGAAATTATTTTTTAGCTAAAAATGTAGCCATAATAAATGTATTTCTATGAAATTTACTGAATGTAAACCATCTAGAATTAGGGCAAAGGTGTCACAATAACAACTAAGATGAAAAATCTTGCCCTTGTACTTGTCATGAAGTTGTGGAGAATTTACTAAGCATATGTTGTTTTAACATTAATTGTATTTGTAATAATACATTGTATCATCAAGTTGATGGAATTGCAATTGGGTTCTTTATTAGGATCTATGGTGGCTTCAATTGGATATGATTGAAAGTTACTTCAATAATTCAAATGTAACCAATTCTCAATTTTACATACAATATGTTGAGAAAGGATTATTTGCTCTACATTACTAATTAACTATAATATCAAACATAACTATTGACTCAAAATTAACATGCAAGCTGCAAGTAAAAGCATTTTAAAGCCCATGGCAATGAGTATTAAAACAATATCACATGTACCTGAACATTTACCCTCTGCCAATATGATTCAATTATTTCATGGTTTAGTCATGAGTCATCTTAATTATGCAAATACACTTTTTTCAAGTTTAAATGAATCATTAGTAAAAAAACTGATAATACAATTAAAATGAGCATTGAATGTTTGTCAGAAAAACTTCTCCAAAACAAGAAATTACATTTTGACATCCTTGCTGTTTCCAAATCAACTCTTTATTTTTAATATTTTGATAAAGTTTTTTAAAATAACAAATCAATTACCTCCTTATAATTCAATATCATTTCCAAACTTTTGTCATAAGTGCAATATAAGAACTAATCACTATACTAGCATTAAATTTCATAAAAAAATCCAGCACAGTCTTTTATTAAATTTGCAATTCACAATTGGAATCAATTACCAAATGAAATTAAAATGATTAAGAGTGCAATTTAGTTTAAAAAAAAATTTAAAGCATTTATATTGAAGGAAAAATTCATTTTGGGTAAATCATTGTTAGGATTCAAATTTTACTATAAAGATTATATAATAATGTGCAATTAATTTCTATGGCCTGAACAGAACAGATTTTGTAGTCTTGTTTTGTAAATATTGTAGTTATTTGTTGTCATTCTTGACGCTATTCAGATAATAACCAGTCTTGCAATTGAAAATATTATCTGAATAAAGAATATCTTATCTTATCTTAAAAACAATATGTTATATCATCAGCCTACTGCAAAAATCAATAAAGTCAAAGTACGCAAAAAAAAAGTTATTTTTTGAGTTAGTCAGAATAGCAACATGCTGAAAATGATTATGTCAGTGTGGTACACTGGATTAAGTCACATTGGCTAAACATCTCCCTTTTGTATTATTATTTACAAATTTTCCTTTTGTATTTTAGACTCACTGCAAGTTTATAATTTTGCACTATCATAACTTAGCTATACATAATTGATAAAGCCAAAAATTATTTGTTGTATTTCCTATTGGTGTCATATATATTTAAACTCTATTGTTTCAAATAACTTCATATGTGTTTTAACAAAATGAAGCTTCATGTAGGCATATAATTCTATTTTGCAAAATGTATTTGGTTAAACATGACAATATAAAAGATGTGGCAAAACACAAAATTTATCTCTCCAATTGTTTAATTAATTCTATCATGAAACATATTTATGAATCTCAAAGAAATTGTATATATAGTCTTCTATCAATTACTATCATAAGAATCATTTTCAAGATTAAGGACCACCTATAGTGGCTATATTTCTCTCAATTTTTATTGCTTTCCAAAATCTTCAAAGTGGTAATAATTTTCCAAAGTGGTTACAAAGCTCTAGAAGTTTTCAAGCATAATGACCACCCATGGTGTTAATGATGCTCACAGTAATACTTGCTTCAATGTGGTCATAGGGCCCAAAAGGTGCATTCAGGCCAGAACCATTTGATGCACATCTTTTGATGAAAGTGCATTCAGATGAGCATCTTTTTGATGTATTCTTTTTTGATGCATCAGACAAAATTTGGGAGTGTTCAGATGAGCATCTTTTTGATGTACATCAATTTGATACCATTGCATTCAGATGAGCATTATTTTGATGCATGGCCACTCGTTTATTCATCAATTAAGTTTAATAGGAATTGTGGTCTTCTATCATTGGGAAGATTATAATAAGCATCTCAATTACTGATTCAAAACATTAAAATCAAAAACGAATTTGATTGGATGTTTAATTCTATAGATATTGTTATATAATATTGCCAATAATAAGTAGTTAATTAATGATTGCTCAAAAAAACGAAATTACCTGTTTAAAGTTTCTAGAGTCCAGTGGCATACCAATACTGAAACCAATACCACTATATTATGACAACACCAAAAAATACTGAGAAAGTGGTATCTTGCCTAAGACATTATTTAAAAGTAGGCTGTGTATTATGTGCAAGCCCACAGGTCAATGCTTGTTGTATGAAAACTTGGAACATTTCTGTTGGAGGATTAAGATATAGCAGTTTGGAAAATTACAAAATTTCTCAAGAAAATTGTATTAATAATACAGTTTCAATTATATGGCTGATTAGCTCACAAAATTTTGTTGTAAATACTTTCACAAAAACGAGCTATTTACAGATTTTTTATTAAAAAATCAGATTTACAAAATGTGCCCATTCAGATTAAGGTACATTTATTTCTTTGCAATGCAAAAATTGTAATTATGAAATTAAATCCTTTTAATTTATGCTCAAGGTTGAAAGGTCCATTCCAATGCATATACTGAGGATATAAACATTGTTCTATGGACTGGATAAAATTCCATTTTTATCAGAAACAAATGTTCAATTAAATGCATTCATATTTGTAATTACTATTCCATTTTAAATATGAATTCATATAATTGATATAATCATGGTAGCTTTGGAACTCTTGTTGATTTAGAACACTTAGTTAATGGTTTCAACATTTGTAATAAATTGATTGTGCAAATTAATTTTGTGGACAACCAGTTGATGAGGGTAAGCTTAAATATTGAACATCAGGTATTTTTGCAACCTACTCCCAAAATGTTTATTCCGCAAGGCAGTAAATGTTTCCTTGTAATTAAACAATTGAACAGTATAATTAAATATCAATACATGAAATTTGTGAAAAATCAATATTGCTTCATTGAAATGAATAACTGCTTTTTGTTAAAAAAATTGGAACATTTAGAATTCAATATCACCAGGGTTCATTTTGAAGTTAAAATTGTTGAGCTTTAAAATCCTTGTATTTTAAGACTCATGGCTACTTGAGACAATCTGTCTCCAAAACAAAGTTGTTAATTTCTGATCACTCAAATGAATAATGTGCATTCAAATGAGAATCTTTTGAACTACGTCAAAAATGCAAGCTGTTTGTGCATCAATTTGAACAATGTGCATTCAGATGAGCATCTTTTTGATGCTCTTACTAACCTATAAAATCATCACCAGTGGGCTGTTGGTGGGAAATGAGGCCAACAGATGTACAACTGGTAGCATCAGGGCAAAGTTAGTCCTCAATAATCTATAAGGTGATGTTTCCAAGTAAGAAATCATTTGTAATTGTGATCAAAAATCCCTTAAGTATAAAAACTTCATTATCAAAAATTTTTTGAACTTTTAAATTTGTAAAAATGTATAATATGCATATTAAAGGATTTCAAAAAAAATTATTAATGTATATTTGAGGACCTTGCAATTCATTATTTAATAAAGAGCTAGGATTAAGTATAATTTATTTTTTACTAATTGAAAAATAACTATTTCAAAATTGCACGTACTTTTAAAATGTTAATTTAGTGCAAATTTTGGCAGATTTGTATACTTATTGTTATCATTTATAATGAACAAAATTCTTTGAATTCATTACTTTAATAAGTATCCCTGGCTTGATGTTTGAACTGATTAGTAACAAAAAGTGTGATAGTACTAATTGTAATATATTTCTCTCTGTTGCAAAAAAGGCGTTTGTCACCAATGAACAGCTAATTTTTAGTTGATTGCTGCCAACGATAAGCCAGTTGGTCAATGCCCAAATTCCCTGGTGGGCGCTGGTTTTGTTTTTTTTGTGGTGCACCAGTGAACCCTCTGTAGTTTGATACATAGGTGTGGAGTCAAAGAACTTATAATGATTAATCTTTGTATGCATTAAGTTTGACAAAGGCAATGGAATCCTAGTAAAATTACTTTGAAGTAATTAGAGAAAGCTTAAGATTAAAAATAGAATATTTTGATTCATGAACAAGAAGACTTTAGCAAAACTATTCAAACTAAGAAATAGTAAACCATTTCAAAAAAGATTTACAGAGAAATCCATAGTGTAGGAAGTTAACATCTTAGAATATATATAGACTCTAGCAAAAGTGCATTAAAATGCCAAAGAATCTCAATTTAGACATGTACTGTCACTTCTAAAATTATACAATTATAAATTATCGCAATAGCTTGATAAAATTTTTAAGTTATTTTCCAAAAAAGTCAAATTTAATAAATACATCATATTTCTTGGAAAAATTAAAAACTGCTATCAATGTAAACAAAGAAAAAACATTGATTATGGCAAATTTTGATGTTAAGTCATTATTCACGAGTATACTTGTTGAAAAAACAATTAATTATATACTTAATCTCATTCATGAAAATCAAATTATTGTTTCACATAAAGCTCTAAGATATATAAATGTACTCAGTTTACCGTTTATATACAATTTTAGAAACTTTCTAAATTAAAAATGAGTTTATCATAAAGCTTTTCAGCATGCATCGAATGGTATTTAAACTGTGTCAATAGTATAAAAACTCATGGAGTTGTAGGTAAATTTAGTCTACTCTATTAATTATAATAATCGAATCTTACGAAAGTGTAAAATTGACAATTTGTTTTGGCAGATACTGTGCAACCAGTATAGATAAATTTAAAAAATAAAAAATAGTTTCACATGGAGCTAGTCAGCGCGCATATTTTACTGTATAACCCTAGTCCATTACCTCAAAAGTTGCAGAGTAATAGTGTTCTGAAATGCATCAGTTGTTATTGTTAAGTAGAAATTCGAAAGTTGTAATAAACTAAAGTGTCATAAAAGGAATATTAACTAAAAATATAATATTAACAATGTAATATAGAACTAGATGAGCTCTAAAGAATGTTGAAAAGAGCTAAGGAGTTAAACAAGAATTGACAGAGTACTGGCTGTCCTAAAGCAGTGTAAAACTGCGGATGTATGGCATACTTTGAACTCATTTGTCCAAAGAACGAAACTGAGTGAAATCAAATAAACAGCTGCAATTTCACCAGAAGAGATCCGGCAATCATAATTCGTTTCGTAATATACAAATATCAAATTGGAATCACCTCTACAAAGCAATAATTTTTGAAAAGTTCTTTACTAAATTTAACCTCATTTGTCATAACATTGACTGGGTCAATTTCGAATTTTAATGGCTGAATACATGCAGCAAATCGTAGTTTACTCATAATTGTTTCGTAACGCAAACAAATTACAATATTTAAAGTGCTATAGCTCTAAATACCAAATTTTCCTTTGTTTTTTACATCATATGGAGAAATTGAGAAAATCATTTTTGTAAATGTTGTAGCCATCTAACGGATCAATTTGAAAATTTATATTGCCTGCAAAATTAAAATTTACAATTTTGCTAACAGAAAATGCTTTGTAGGAATTAATTATAGCATTCTCTTATCGAATGCCAGNGTTTTGTGTATGTTTGGCTTCGCTCGGCTTGGCTCGGCTCGACTCGCCACATAAAATCATTGAATGAAGCTTGTTTTAGCTTGGTATTTTTTTAAAAATATTTGGGTCAAAGAATTTTTTACATAGCTCTTCCTATTATTTAATAAGCATTTCTTAAATAAGATTATAGGAAAGGCATACTGACTGCAAAACATAAGAAAAATCCCCATAATCAAATTAACAAGCAGAACTATAAACTTGCTTTGCCTAAAATAGGCTCGTTTTGGGCTCATTGAATATCAAATGCTGTGCTCAAACTCGGCTCAGCTCGGCTCATTGACAAGTCTAAGTCAAACCCAAATTGGTGTAAAAGTGGCAAAAAACTGCATACATAACGCCAAGTACAGGCATTCAAGCGTGCCTGGAACACGTTGGCAAAGTCAAAATATAAGCTTGCAATATATTTAACATTTGTAAACTAAAGTCAGTCTAGCACCTTAGCTGCTAATTTGTATTAGTTCAAGTAAGTCACTAATAGCTGTAAACATTTGTACTTAATGTAGCCTACTTTTTACTCAGTAATTATTTTAGAAAGCCCTTAGTGTTGGATATAATTATAATTAAAAAACAACTTAAAAGCTTGCTTGCCAATGAAATACAATGTAATTTTTTCAACAATAGGGTTATAAATAGAAAGTTAGCTTTTGCAAAAATACTATGTAGGTAAGCTAAGTCGAGCATGGCTTCCAAGTAACCATAGCTCCTAAATTTATAATGTCACAATTTTATTTTTTAACATAATATCACTATATCATCAGATAGTAACAATTTTTGTGTAAGCATTACATAACTTTTAATTTAAGTCACTACTATAATTAAAAAGCTTTATCTTAGTAATGTAGATTTACAATTGCGTTTTGTCTCCAAAGACGGAATCATGGCATCTTCCCAAAGACCCGAACAATAAGATATTCTTCATTCTATATATAATTAATAAGAACAATTGCAAATTAAGCATAGCTATTTGCATAAGCAGCTGTAATATAATAACAGGGCTTACCAAATTGGTATTACATTAAGATAAAAAAATTATGTAGAATATTCGAAATGAAAATGTATCTGATGAATTCAAATATTATAAACATAATAATTGTTATATATTTTCTAATATCTAGCTAAAGTTAGCCTATTAAGTATTCTCTCTTGCAAAATTCTTAAAGCAGTGTAAAACTGCGGGTGTATGGCAGAATTTGAACTCATTTGCCCCAAGATGGGAACTGAGTAGAATCAAATAAACAGCTGCGAGTTCACCAGAAGCGGTTCGCCAATTATAATTCGTTTCGTAATATAGAAATATCAAATTGGAATCACCTCTACAAAGCAATAATTTTTGAAAATTCTAACGAATTTTTGAAGTTTTTTGCTAAATTTAAACTGTGTCGATAGTATAAAAACTCATGGAGATATAGGTAAATTTAGTCTACTCTATTAATTATAATAATCGAATCTTACGAAAGTGTGAAATTGAAAATTTGTTTTGGCAGATACTGTGCAACCAGTATAGATAAATTTAAAAAATAAAAAATAGTTTCACATGGAGCTAGTCAGCGCGCATATTTTACTGTATAACCCTAGTCCATTACCTCAAAAGTTGCAGAGTAATAGTGTTCTGAAATGCATCAGTTGTTATTGTTAAGTAGAAATTCGAAAGTTGTAATAAACTAAAGTGTCATAAAAGGAATATTAACAAAAATATAATATTAACAATGTAATATAGACTAGATGAGCTCTAAAGAATGTTGAAAAGAGCTAAGGAGTTAAACAAGAATTGACAGAGTACTGGCTGTCCTAAAGCAGTGTAAAACTGC
>CABFPE010000092.1:1018698-1093883 GCA_900660155.1 Hofstenia miamia
GAAAAAACCTATCTCAATTTGTGATAAATTCCGATAGGTTTCCACGACATTCAAATTATTTTGCTCTTGGAGATTTTTTTTGAATTATGTGATTGGCTTTCAAATCAAATAGCAGTCTCATAAACTCATTCAGCCAGTGTATATACCAGTTTCTAGTTTGCACATCCTATCATGAAGGCCATTTGCCTCTAAACGTGTTTTAGGAGTTTCAATTTCATTTTTCGATATATTATTTAGTGAATTGCGGATAGAATGATATCCAAAGACATGGGCTTCATCAGAATTACTATCGAGAGATACCCAATAGTATTTTGATAGTTTTAAGCGTGTAATGATTTTTTTTAAAACTTGATTGCCCATTAATCTAATAAGGTCTTCACAAACAGTAGAAGATAAATAGTTGGTACGACCAGAACCACTGCTGGCAAGATTTTTTATATGTTGTCCAAGGAAATCATCATATTCTCCCAAAAGTTCTAGTAATCCTAAATAGTTACCATTGTGAGACGATCCAATAACTTCATTATCTCCACGAATAGGCAGGCCATGTTCACATAAAAACTTAAGAACACTTTCCTAGTCGTTTAAGCAGGCTACGCCAGTAATGTTCATGTCGATCCTTTTCATGGGCAAGTTTAGAGTCAATACGACCAACTTTTTTAGCATGAGTTGCTGTTGACCAGACAGCTTGAATATGATCTCTGGATTGCTCATGTGAACTAAGTCGATCCGTAGCATGTTTCCAGTCGCAAAAACCATCATGTGTTAATTGCAATCTCACAGTACCTATTAACTTACAGAAAAAACAGTAAACCCGACCATTAGCTGGAGAAAAGCAAAGCCAAGAACGTTTCACAAATTCTCCATTGCGATTCAATCGCTGAAACATTGATGGTGTGCATTTCCGACTGACACCGTTTACATCTTTCTAGATTGCTGATTTAGCATCTAAAATCTTGACACCACTATGGTGGAGATCCATAGGTCCTCTGCGAGGCCAGTAATTGATGAATTCGGATGTGATTTTCTTTGGCCACAAGCTAATGTCACCAATTTTATGTCTACTTGATTCACTTCATATTCAGGAAGTTCTTGTTCCAAAGACGCGTCTGTTTTCTCAACATTCTGGCTATCGTTGGGATTGTTGCAATCAATAGACATACTGGAGCATGTAGCGGTTGTTTCTTTTTCTGGAGCTGATTGACAAACATTCTGACTATCATCGGGATTGTTGCAATCGATGGACATACTGGAGGATAAAGCTGGCGTTTCTTTCTGTCTTAGGAATTCTGTCATTCGAGGAGTTTTGCCTAATTCTCGAGCCTCTCTTTCAATACGATCCTTTAAAGCCTTCCTTTTAGCAGCACCACTTTCAAACTTAGATCTCTGTGTCTGTCCATTAAGTTTATCTAAAACAAAAAGAAACAATTGTTTTAGAATGATTAGTTTAAAAAACAAATTGTTCAAAATCTTAGTATTAAATTTTATTGTAAAAATTACCAGTATGATTAATTTAATTATGTGGAGGCCCCTGGACGTATGCCTACCCCTAAATCCGGCTGTGCAACTAATGTCTATCTAATAATGTTTTTCAAACGAAAGACAGATTTCTATTATTTCAATTGTACATGTCGCTTTGTTAATTTTATTTACAAACAGCTAACATTATCATGTTATGGTACTGCGATTTATAATATTTTTAATCGATAATATCAATTTCTAAATTGTTATATTTTATTAAATTTCTATATTTCTTCAATAATACTAAATAATGACGTTAAAAGGACATTGCGTACTAAAATGTGCTCTTGAAATTCTGCCAATACAATATAAACTTATTTTACTCGCACTTTTGATATATAAGGCCGATATATTAAACTGCTTGCATACAACTATATGCAATTACATATAATTGTATTGTCGAACAACATTAGGTAATTATCTATAATTATATTTTGCAAGCTCTATAAGTGTTCAACAACGATTATATGCAAGAATAGTTGAAAACAGTTTTGTAACTAATAAATAAGGGCGTGAAACCTACATTACAATGAAAAGGACTTTGTTATTATTACTTTTTTTTGCATATAGATCCAAGCGCTAGCTAAGACCGGCCCTGCTGTTACTTTTAACACAAACTTTTTTATTTGAAAATCTCACCTTGATTACATATATAATGAGAGCTATTATGCTTTCAAGTAATTCTATATGATATTTCATAACATAGCAAAGACACATTGGACCAGGATGAACAGGGGTCGAATTTTCACAGGAAAAGCAGGTCAATCATTATGTAAAGCCAGCCTTCCTCAAGTTAAATTTATTGATGATCAATTTTCAAAACATTAATTTTATTGATGATTCTCTCGGTCTGTTCCGAACCGCAGGCTAACACATCCGTGTTAATCTCTACCTTAGTCTTTGCACACTTGCTAATTGAAGAGTGCGAGAACCTATACGATAAAAGTATTTCTGCTGAAAGTATTTTCAAATATAATGCCAAAATATATACTGATTGGACAACTTCATTTATGCAATACAAAAATACTCCAAAATGCAATGCCATCGACGAACAACTTAATGAACAGAAAATAAATCTACAATTCTTCAGTTTTCTCTGAAAATCTAACTTTGCTAAATCTTTTGAAACGTCTTAAAATATTATTATTCGAATCGTTAGATGCCTTAATGGGACACCCAAAATCACACGACACAGTCATGTTAACATCTCTTAACTTTACCCATGCCGATATGATCATCTGATATGAATGGTTTGAGCACAATAACTGGTCGGTGTCAATCTAAATTCAGACATTTTAATAGCAAACACAAAGTACAAGAGAAATGGAGATTTATAATGCAGCCTTATTCGTATGCACAGAAATTTTAGATGATTCTAGGATAATAATGTGTATATCGATAAAATCATTACTATTAAAATATAAAAGTTTGGATGTTTTCAAACAATTTGTCTATCAAACTGATCTGCTATGTAATAAATTCAATTGTTCAGAGATCAAAAAAATCAGACCTTTTCTTATATTTGTATTTTACAAAAAACTTAGTTGAAAAAACAAAAATCTCCTTTAATATGATTTCAAGGTTGTTGAAACCAACATATTTTTAATTTATAAATTTTAGGGCTCAAAACCTGCAATTTTCTAAATTTTATATTTGTTAATCATCGAACATATTAAAAATTTACTTTAGATATTGGAAACCACAGAGCATGAACTAGACCTTCTGAAGTATGTGAATGATACTGTATGAGCTCTGAAATTACACCAAATCTTTTCTTAGGATTAATATAGTACTGTCCACTTAATGGATCAAAGGACACGCGATAGTGATACACCTAAAACAGATTTACGTTATATATATATATATATATATATATATATATAACATCCTAATTCTCATTAATAGGGTGATTTGTGAAACCGGTCTTAGAGTGTTCATTGATATTCTAGTTTTGCGGTTAGTAACATCTTCCAGCTCAAAATGATTATTGTCATAATTTTTTGTATAGCACATAATTTTCCACGTATGCACTAGAGATGCAACCGAGTCACCGGATCGGCGAGTCAAGGTTTTTAGTAACTCTTTACAACCGGATGAACATGTGAGCAAATATTTGTACTCAAATTTAGGAATTTCCAAGAATCCTATTTCAAAATCAATATATTGAAAATTTTTTAAATCATGTCATTGGTGAACACAATTTTTATACAGTAAGCATGACATTTAATTTATTGCATCGTGATTAAGCAGTTCCCTTTCCCAGAACAGCCATTAAATCGCCACTTCAAACAGCTGTTGTAGATCTCTTCTCAATGTCACAACTTCATTCGATAATTTCTAAATTGGATAACACCCAACAACAAAGTGTTATCCAAAATTTATAATTGGATTCTCCAAAATGAACAACAATGCTGCAGCATTGCCAACACTAAAAAATCGCCAAGAAAAAACTGTATTATCCCGGATCACCATCACAATCTGAAAGAAGATTATTCGAAAAAAATACCAAACACTTTGGAATCATAATCCATAATATGCATGGCTATTAAACAAAAATGTTTTGAAATCTAAAATTTAATCTCCATGATAATTGGCCTATGTGATAAACTTATAGCAATAGTGTTTGTATATTTTATTAATGTAAAAAGCGAGTTTGACAGCAGCAATCATTAGATTACATTTTCACAGATTTCAGGCACATAAAACTCTTTTAAAACAAACTTTCACCATTGCATATAATCAATTTCTACTAAATATATGTCGATATCTTTCGATTTCCAAATTTCGTATCAGTCTTCAACAAAAATTGTTCGAAAATATGAACTTTAAGGTAATACGAGGCGGATTTGGGTTAATATATCCAATAGGCACAGTCAATTAAAAATTTAAAAAATGCCCATTATTCCTAGAATAATTTTCACCACAAAGAAAAAATCAATATGATAAAAGCCATATCAGTTCTTTAAAATGTACATATATTTATGAGAACCAAATTCAATACGAATAACTTTGAGTAAATATTTCCAAAAAAATCAACAAATGACCTACAATGATTTGTTTGTTAAATATATGAAATTCTAAATAGTTGAGTTTAAGAGATATTAGTATTTAGGATTTTGTAAGGTCTTACTTGTTGTTTTTAGCCTATATTTTGTTGCCATGCCCATGAAGAATATGGTTATAATAAAGCACAAATAAAAAATGTTATTTGTTTTACTAAAAGGAAATTTTGGATTTTTGCACCTGCAAATTCAATGATTCATCGCTATACTAGAATGACCGCCCAATACATTGTTAATGAAATAATCGTCTGTAAAAATAAACAAAGCAATGAAATCGAAAATAAGGACGTCATCATTGAAATGTCTATTGCTGACGTTTCTTCCCAACTTTGCGGAATACTACAAGAGCTTCTTTGGATTTAGACATACATATCCAATACTAGATATTGTTAGGAAATGTAGTTAATGTGCACAACGGTGAAAGATTCATAATAACAAATTGGGGAGATAGTTGAATAATAACTTCAATGATGTAAATCACTTTCTTGATGATGCCAATCTTGCTAACCTTAGCTGCATGTCAGAATTTAGATTAAAAAGGAGAAATCTATTGAAAATATAATTTGATACTGTCAGAATGTGTAAATGATAGCCATTGTATCAATTAATTTAATAAACAAAATGTCAATTAAAGTGGAAATAATGAAATTCGCTAAAAAACATCTTTGCAAGTTTTAATTAGACCATATTCAGAAAAGATTCATTAGATCCATATTAATTAATTTCCTGATGTCATACTAGGTACACGACCATAATGCTATAAAATTCTAAAGATACCCTCTGCCTGATTATTTTGTTCACATTGTATTTTATTAATGTCTTAAATTAGCTATTGTCTAAGAAAGCAAATGCCAAAACACTAAGTATTTAGGTTGGATCTAGCACTGATCTTATCCGTATTAAGAAATAAATAAATTTTTCTATATTTTTGATGAACCAACTAAAATCACGAAGCGTATTCTTTTTGTAGAAATAAATAGTTGACGAGGAAATTATTACTTATCAATATGTGAAATACCATAATGAAGAATGGTGACATTCATTATTCTAATAATGATGTAGAACTAAAAAATATATTTCATTCTTTTACAAGATGATACTAGATTTGAATATCCTCATCGTGGATGAAATTCAATTGCTTCATGCTTTTGAGTAATCTGTCCCATCAAATATAGAAACTGACAAGTAAATATGTTTTATTAACCCTAATTCGGGCGGGCTCTTTTCACTTTTAAAATCATTCTTATTCATGACCAAGAAACGAAACTTAACAGGATGACTATAGCTTTCACACAGTTGAATACTAAGAACAAAAACAATCGATATTCTGGAGCTCAGATGTCATAATGGGCTCTGACGTTAACAAATTGACTACAATGCCAAAACATTTGCAAAATATGTTCTAAGACCCACAACAACGCTGATATTTGTCAGAGTATTGGCCAATGATAAACTGAACGCATTGAGAAAGCAATGATCCTGACGTTCTCAAGTGCATTTTTCGATGAAGATAATTATAGAAATACTATTATGAGCATAACTAAAAAAATGGAAGTGTAATTTTTATTTTTAGACATTTGCTTAGCTAAAAATATTTTAGGAAAACTCGTAAAATACCTGAGTTAAATCTTCTTTTAAATTAGATATAACATTATTTCTCAAGATAGGGGTGTTTTCTCAGCACGCCTCCACGTTTAAGTTAAGGTTAATCCATATAAAAATCATTATCAAATATATATTTTTAATAATGAATCACATCTATACTCAGGTTTTGAAAGAACTACATACGAAATCAATAATGCTACTGCTTTTCAACCCCGATTTGTCGATAATGAAAGATTGTTTGAATGTGTTAGTTACTGTAGCTGTCAAATTTTTACTATAAACTGCGAAAAAGTATTCTTATCGAAAATTGCCAATGATATGGAGTTTCGAGCGTCTTCGGTCTCTTCTTTTTTCCACACGACAGTGACCATAGAGGCAAACTTAAAATTTCACAAAATGACAACAGGAGATTATTAGCAAAGAAAAACCACTTTGTTTTATGTATGATGGCGGTCCGCTTTTTTATGTGACCACTGCAAACATTTTTAATAATAATTTCGAAGATTAGATTGGTGAAAAAACATCATAGAATGGCACCAAGGTCTTCGAACTTTACCACAGTCCCAAAAAGTCCTTCATGATTGAATTCGCATGATTGTTACAACGATTGAAACTAGGCCTTAACACAAATAACGTAAATTTTGAAAATTTTCAGTTTTAATAGTGTGTTCAATGAACACTGTTCATTATTCATTAGTTATTAGCTAAACTTGGGGTTAATGAAGTTCTTAACATAGGTTTTAAAAAGGAGAATGTCTAATTATGACACGATAACCTATTTTAGGTATTAATCTATTAATAAAAAATTAATTGAAGAAGAAATTATAAATTAATTTATATTGTTCATTAAATGTTTTTCCTAAATGACGTCAATGACAGATGTCAAAATTGTAAATTTGTAATGAAAAAAGAATCAAATGTTACAGCATAATAAAAGGCAGACGAACAGGATATTTTGCCCTAACGATTCAGAGAATCAACATTTGACCCGAATTATATTTGGGATTTAACATCAAAGCTGCCACGATGTATTGATGTAAAGAAACAATAAAACAAGAAATGTTCCACAAAAATACTTCAAGATATAAATTTGAAGAAAACGTATCAAATTCTATTTCTTAAAATCAAATAAATCAATTTCGAAGACTTAATCCGCTTCCAGATCCAGATACAAAACAAGAAGAAACAAAGGTGACACTTTCTACGTGGTCTCGAGCCACGATTATTCAAAGTGAATTAATTACATAAAAATAATTTTATGTTTGCCAGTTGAATACACATTGAAGTATACATTTATTAAAGCTTTACTGCATAAATACATTATGTTAGTATTATTACGAGCATTTGCTTTGATTGGGAACGATGAGACACAAAGCAAATGATCCTAAAATTGTGTGAACTAAACCGTTAACTAGAGGCAAATTAAGTACTTGTTTACTCCCGCATACAATTATCCAACACGCTTTAGAAATTGTTAGTGGGACATTTCACTCAGTTTGTACTCAGAAGGCAAAAGTGCTTAATTCCCCTTAGTTAAGATATTAATTCACACAATTTTTAACGTTATTTTAGCGTATCCTTTTTGGACCACTTCAATTTACATAAACATGGGAGAGAAATATTCGTATATAAAACACTGCCCCAGCTTATTTCTTTAATTCACAAGTATCCCGCTGCTGTTAATTTATACTAGCGTATACTTTGATCATATAAAAGATCAAAACAGCTTACTCTTGCAACAAGGAATTTATAAATGATTATTAAAATTTGATGTGCTTTCCTTAGTACTCTACCTAAATTCAAAATTCAAATTCTTTGTTCAAAATTCAATATTTTTCAAAGCCTGCTTCGAAAGGATTTCCGTACTAAATAGTCTATTAAATACAAAGATTTCAACTGAAAACTTTGAATCGCGGACGTGTGTAGATTCGAATTAAGCACATACTTCTATTAGAATTAATGATAGGAAATTGATCTAGTAGAAGGAAGACAATTCACAATTAGAATTCTGCTTTTTGTAAACATTATATTCTGATTGCCATCCACTTAAAATGGAATGAATCACTGTAAAAGGCAAATGATTTCTTAACCAATTTATACAATTCATTTGAGAAACTCTACGAAGACATTAATTTCTCTATAGAGAGAGTTTATTATATGCAGTCATTCAGAATCAATTGATTTGGTTAACACTTACTAGCAACCAATAGTTAAATGAAAACCTCCTTGTGTGTCTCCATACCCCTTCAACAACTTTCAAGATGTCTAGAAGGCTTTCATTTTTAACTATCTCTGATATAAATGAGGGTAAAGATTGGAAAAAAGGTAATACATCTATAAATATATAAGAATGAATTGAGGTGGAATATATTCTAATCAAAATTTAAGCAATAAAATGAATTCTAATAAAAAAATTACAATGATTTCTTAGGTTAACCAATCTTTGGCATTCTAAATTTCAGCTAAAGAATTTAGGTAAAAAAGCCTTTATCCTTTTTCGAAAGTTTCTCCCGGAAAGAGCTAGCAAAATCAAAATGAATGAGAAAAAAAATACAAGATAAAACTGTTCAATTACGAACAATATATCAACTGCACACATCCAGATCCCTAGCTCATATGCAACATAGTGAGCAGTGGTAGTTGCATAGAAGAAGACCGTACAAATGCAGACCAATCTAAATATCCGCTTAGCAAATATCGTCTGCTTATCTATTGTCGATTTAAATACTGTCTCTAGTTGGGATATTTTCCATGACAACATGCAATTAAATGCAATTATAATGCAAACAAACAATGATGTGAACAAAATCCAAACTTTCCCAGATAATGAATAATAGGTTTTAGGAACACAGTGATTTTCCACAATCACATAAGACCCGACATAGCTAGGGTATACAATTGAAAAAATTACAGCTGAAGTTGAAATTAATGCTAGCCAAACATTTTTTGTGTTCGATTGAAGCCCCGCATATGAGAGCGGTTTAAATAAGGCTAAAATTCGGTTTGCGCATATCAGAACAACTGCCCATTGAGCAATGACAGTGGTTGGACCGTCAAGGCCCATTATAAGTTTACAAAGCAGTATGTGATTTCCCAAGAGTTTTCTAAATAGAAAATCAATAGGTTCTAGAATCCCATCAAACAACAAACTGAAAACGTTACAAATGGCTAACCACTTGAAGGTTATTATTGAAGAGTAATCGTGTAGACTATCATCAATGAAATAGAAGCTTAAAAAGTTAACTATCATGCCTAAAAACGCCAATGGAACATTGAGATATCTAATTGAAAGCACAATAAAATGAATAGCAGAGACATTACACTGTGAATTGGTTTCATTCATATTTAATAGAAAACTGCGGTAAAAATACTACGCATATATTTACAGTGTGTTTAAGCAAAATATGTAGTTTTATTTGAAACTTAAAAAGAAATTAATATCACAATAATTCAACGATTTATATAATAATCCAAACAGCCTATTGCAGTAATAGTTAATAAAAAATTATAGTTTAATCTTTAATCTACTTTCCGGAAATGCTCAATGCAATTGACTAAAGAGAATCGTTTGAAATCTCACGAACACTTGAATTCTTAACTTTAACAGATCTAGCGTAAGTTTGTGCCCTTATATCATTCCATAGCTAGTAACTAAGTGTCATGTCAGGAGATTGAGGAGTTAATTTTTCAAAATCCAACACTACAAAATGCTCAACTAGGCTTGGACAGACATTGCTTAACAGGTGTGGCTGAATGAATAACGTTAATAAACTCAAATAAATAACTAACCAGGCATTTAATATTTGTAAATATAAATCGCCTGGTGGAAATGGATCTGAAATCCAACAACCCAATCAAGTTGCGATTCCAGCAACAAAATTGATCAACACGCATTTTGATCATCAGTTATTAGTAAATAAAATTATGGATGCCAACATGACTTCCTAGATGATAGTTTTAATCCTCACCAGAATATGGCCAGTAATATTCAGCTACATGGTAGTGTTTCTCATTTGTATATGCTCCATAATTTTCTGATATTGATCTTGGTATTACGGTTGTAGTAATGATTAATGATAATGGAACGCTAACTTCATGCAATCTAAGTTGTACCAAATATTTAATTAAGCTTTTTTCAATGACATTATTTGTGCTATATGACTAACCTAGTGAACAATTCCTACGTGTCACATTTCACATAAATATCAAACATTTACAATTAAGAGATAAATTTGACCGGTTGTCATACTTAATCTAAAGTGAATGTGGAATTTAGTCATCTAGAAATTGTGAAAATGATGTGAACAGAGGATAAAACACTCTCTCAAGTAAATGTGTTGTGAACAAATGGAGTGCAGTTTCTTAATTGGAATTATTAAAACTCGAGACTGCATCGCATCAGGATAACAATCAATTACACCTAATTTCATGTCAGTTGAAGCAACATAAGCTCTTCATTAAAGTTTTCGGATGAAATGTTTGCAGAAATGGTTTTCGTTTTAACATCAGCTATTGATGAATGAAATTGAACACAAGAAAAATTGTGTTTTTCATACCAGCAGTTAAATAAAACCACATAAAAACTGAAGTTTAATATGCTTTATTTCTAATTCATATTCTGAAATTAGCTACGATGAGTTCACATAAACATGAATCAGCGTTGGCTGAAAAAAACACGGTGTGTTTAAAACATGTTTAAAACAGTGTTTAATACAATTTTTTTCACTATTTTTTCAGATTTTTTAAGAACGAAACCACTCTTTGTCTGCGATAAGTTAATGATGAGCTCTGTAATTTCGCAATATAACTATTAGCGCTAGTACGTAGTTCTGCTAGTATTGAAAGAGGTCTCGGTACGATGAGATTCATCCGTTCCGGTGTGCGAAAAACTTGTATTTTCTCTAAAAATGCTAAATAAACACAAAAAGTTTAATTGAGGCCTAAATGTATTCCTAACGTATTTAAAGGATGTCCTTTTAGAATTTTTTTGTTTTTTAAGTTTGTTAATTATCTTTTCTTTCTGTTCAATACATTTATTGAAAAAAAATGTTTTAAACGTTATAATTTTTTTTCTAAAAAGAACATTTGCCCAACCCAAAGCGATCCATAATATGTATCCTAGTTCGCCTTGGCACAACCCTACGTGAATCACTGCTGCCGAAAAATGACTATTTCATATATCATTAAAATTAATAAATATCAAATTTACCTTGTTACAAAAGCACACGACAACGGCTGCAAACCATTACACCAACATTATGTATGATATTGTTTTTCAACTGAGAATATATTAAGAATGATTTCTCCTGAATTCTATTATTTCCAGTTATTAAAGCTAATATTAAGTCTATTTCAAAAAAATCGCCAAATTTTAGAATCTGATGACGTCACCAACATTTGTCGAATCATCAACTTAATGAACATTCCATAGATAGTGTTAATCGGAGGAATATTTGTGCAAATTTTAGCTTTAAGGCCATTATCCAATACAGAGGAGCCCCAAAATGTCCAACTGATTTGGTTTAAGTCAATCAAACTTTTGAGTGAAATATATTATCCAGTATGCTATTTTGAGAATTTCTTATGCAGTGCAAGCCATGAGAATAACTTGATTTACAAACTTTCATACTTAAATATCCCTACATAATAAAAGCAGGTTCTTATTAAAAAATATCTTTGCTGATCTATGATAATGTTTTCTTTGGCAACAACATCATTTTACAAGATTCAGGATTGAAACCCTAGACCAGTGATGACCATATAAATGATTGTGCATTTTTTATTTATATTATATTACCTATAATTTCCTTTATATTAATCATATATATGTTTTCACGTTTTAAATCTATTTATATTATTTTCAATATTATTTGGACACATTTTCGTAACAGTGCATGCATGTCAACGTAGATGTAGTGAATGCTATATAAGATATAAACAATGTGTTGAAAACTAAAATTCACAATTTGAAGTTTTAAATTAGTATCATGTACTCGTCTAAATGTAAGCTTAGAATCTTCAATTTCCGTGTGTAGATTTTATTCGAAGTTTCTAACAGTCCAAATTTTAGCGTAGAAACCGAAAAATTGGAGAAATTTTTTTTTACTATTATCATAAAAGAGATGTCTTTATTATTTAGTGAGTTACGGGTGATTAACATTTGCTTAGGGTTAATAAATGGTAATAGGTAGAAATATACAATGGGTTAATACAGCGATTCTAAAAAGAATTACCTTGCTAATCACCACTTATTTCAAAACATTGGTCTAGATGGCCTAAGTGTGTTCTAAGCTATCAATTAACTTAAATGCGAGTCCTATTCTCTAACTTCATTCAGTTTGTTCAATTTACATAAGAAATATGTGGTTGTTTCTTCAATTAAGCAAATTTTTAACCTTAAAATTTATTAGGAGTTTATATATTAGCACAGTTTAACTTAATTTAAAAGCAAAATATCATATAGAATTAAGAACAAAATTAACTCTAGATGGCATCGAAATCACATAGAAATCTTATTAACGTTACTATAAAACTGCGTGCTAATTTCTTAAATAGTCTTATATAGGACCATGAAAGTCGGAATATTTCAAATTCAAGCGTATTCGGAATCCTCATTACAAAGTTAATGTTAATAAAAGTTTAGACAAACATCATATCTTGATAATTATTTTAAATCGACACTTCAATTGGATAAATGTGATAAAATGTTTCTAGTTGACTTGAGTCGAACTCCTTAGAAATCTCGAGTGCTCGCAGTGGCCTAATTGTATACGTAATAAACACTTAACTACCTGTTTTTATAGGCTGAAACAAAACGAACATTAGAACTGAAATTTGGGAAAAACAATATATTTGTTAAATTTAAGAGTGTATGAATAAAATGTTTACGATGTATTGCATTACATTAAGTGGTAACTATATTCTTAAGTGAAAACTCAGCTATTGTAATATGGTCTAAGTACAAACACTTCCAGACGCGAAGAGTTCTGACTTTGCGCACATCATGCCTGGAAGGGACTTGGGTTTCTGCTTACAAAAAACAGTATATCTTAGGTTAGTTGTTGCTGCCAAGGTCTTAAGACGTCTTTTTATCTGTGCACTAGGTATGCGAAGAATTTGAAAGTTTTGCAAAATTCGGATTTTCCATGGCAAAAAATATTTTCATGTACTTCAAACACATGAATTATTTCTATCACAATTTTCGCCATAACGGGGAAGCACACTTACCCATAGATGTGTCCAAATACCCGGACTCCCAAATTTCCCAATAGGCTTCAAGAAAATTGCTTTAGAATGCCGACAAGAAGGTTTGTGCATTTAAAGTCACAATGAACAGTTTACGATTACGATAAAAATTGACTCGATTCTATAATTGACAATCCAATGCCAAATGTAGACATAATGGGAAGCTTCACATCCACTGCGATCTACGGTAATAGCAATATTTGGAACGTTCAACGATCCAAACAGTTTGATTTATCTTAAACTGCAATAAAATCCGTAAAAAACAAGCCAAGAAGAATCAATAATGTCTCAGTTGAATAAAATGTCTTACAACATCCAAGAAAATTGTTTTTAGTAACCATTATATATTTACTTTCAGTTAATTTGAAACTATAACTGCAAATATGCATGCAAAATTCGTTTGCATTTACATAAGTTGACCTTCCGAAGGATCGCTCCCAATAAACATATTATTCAATTCATTTTAGAAATAACAATTAAAAATTTTTGTGTAATGTAGTTACAAGAACATTGAATAATTTAAGAGGAGAATTAAATTCTTCGCAAAATAAGAACGTCTGCTTGAACACTTTAAAACCTCCAACAGACGAATTTGGATTTATGTTGAAGATTTAATAGATGTAAGTGAAAAAGGAAGACAATGCTATAAAACACAATCATTTTCAAAACAAGATATATTTAACAAAAATATTCGATATTTTACAATATAGAATTATTATGTAAAAAACTACTGAAAATTCACTATTCTAATGTTCGAACTAAGCTATTCGCGAACATTCAAACTGTTCGAATACTTTTTATTAAATTTAATTTTCTAGCATCACAAGCTATAACATACTTCATATGCGTATATAAGTCTGCATTAACGTGTTATATTTTTTGTAAATATCTTTGCTAAAGAAAGCGATGTATTACTGCGTTTTTTTGTGATGAACACATAACTTTGGTTTATATAAACAAAATAATTTCTGATAAAAATTGTACCTTGGCATCATAAAGAACAGAAACAGTCATCATGCCAGGTTCTCCCTCTGAATCTCTCACTAGAAAACTGCCATTTATTCCCTGAGAGGTTAAACGGGTTTCTGCTGCAGCTTTTGAAAGCTGCCCATGATACCAAATTAAACTGCCGTCCTAAAATAACTGTCACACGATATTATTAGTAATTGAATACATCACGCCAACAGACTCATAGAGAGTATTTTGTTTTTGCTATTAAAATTATGTTGTAGGGCAGCTACGATTGATCGGATGGAGGACTTTAAAACTAATCACTAATTAAGTTCAGTATTCACACATTCGTAGAAGAAATCGAAAAATACGTCACTACCTGAATTAAATTACAGCATCACTTAAAAATACAGTAGAAATACTTTTCTTAAGGTTAAAAAGGTTATTTTATAAAGACAAACATTAATTAGCATCAAATAGCAAGAATTGCAACGTACTTGTGTGGCGATATTGAAATGTAATAAAATAATCATCGTTTATAACGTACCTGAAGACTGTATGGGATTGTTAATTATAAACGAGGTTTAAGAAACAAAGATAATTCCAAATATATTATTTTCCTGAATATTTGTACATGTATGTACCTCTAAAACCAAGAAGTTTTAAAAATTAAACGATATTGAATCGATTTTCGTCTGCTGTATTGATAAGATCACTGATTTATGCACAAGATTTTCGTGCTTCAGGGTTGTATCACCGACATAGTTAGTCAACACCATATCGCATGTTGTGGATTCACACAAAAATTTCCAAACTATTAGACCTCATAAAATTATTTGTTTGAATAAAGATAGTGCTTCTAAGAATTTTCAAATATTTGTTAGTTTTATCATTAACGGCTCGAGTCGTCTATGGTTTACGAATATTCGAATACCGGTACAATTTGCGCTTAAAAGATATTTTGCTGAACCGACACAGAAGAATAACATACTGAGGAGAGAGGTAACCGCCGTTCAAGTGTTATTTCATTCAACATTGAACAGGTAGAATTCCATCTCATAAATATTACATTATATCACTTAATCAATGTCAGAAACAAACCTCAATTCGTAAATAAGATAATTAAGCATAGATTGGGGAAAATGATTGAATTACCCTTGTTGCAAGTTTTACAGGCTTGATATAATTGCTAGGAACCGGTACAATTTGCACTTAGCGCTTAAAAGATATTTTGCTGAACCGACACAGAAGAATAACATACTGAGGAGAGAGGTAACCGCCGTTCAAGTGTTATTTCATTCAACATTGAACAGGTAGAATTCCATCTCATAAATATTACATTATATCACTTAATCAATGTCAGAAACAAACCTCAATTCGTAAATAAGATAATTAAGCATAGATTGGGGAAAATGATTGAATTACCCTTGTTGCAAGTTTTACAGGCTTGATATAATTGCTAGGAACCGGTACAATTTGCACTTAGCGCTTAAAAGATATTTTGCTGAACCGACACAGAAGAATAACATACTGAGGAGAGAGGTAACCGCCGTTCAAGTGTTATTTCATTCAACATTGAACAGGTAGAATTCCATCTCATAAATATTACATTATATCACTTAATCAATGTCAGAAACAAACCTCAATTCGTAAATAAGATAATTAAGCATAGATTGGGGAAAATGATTGAATTACCCTTGTTGCAAGTTTTACAGGCTTGATATAATTGCTAGGAACCGGTACAATTTGCACTTAGCGCTTAAAAGATATTTTGCTGAACCGACACAGAAGAATAACATACTGAGGAGAGAGGTAACCGCCGTTCAAGTGTTATTTCATTCAACATTGAACAGGTAGAATTCCATCTCATAAATATTACATTATATCACTTAATCAATGTCAGAAACAAACCTCAATTCGTAAATAAGATAATTAAGCATAGATTGGGGAAAATGATTGAATTACCCTTGTTGCAAGTTTTACAGGCTTGATATAATTGCTAGGAACCGGTACAATTTGCACTTAGCGCTTAAAAGATATTTTGCTGAACCGACACAGAAGAATAACATACTGAGGAGAGAGGTAACCGCCGTTCAAGTGTTATTTCATTCAACATTGAACAGGTAGAATTCCATCTCATAAATATTACATTATATCACTTAATCAATGTCAGAAACAAACCTCAATTCGTAAATAAGATAATTAAGCATAGATTGGGGAAAATGATTGAATTACCCTTGTTGCAAGTTTTACAGGCTTGATATAATTGCTAGGAACCGGTACAATTTGCACTTAGCGCTTAAAAGATATTTTGCTGAACCGACACAGAAGAATAACATACTGAGGAGAGAGGTAACCGCCGTTCAAGTGTTATTTCATTCAACATTGAACAGGTAGAATTCCATCTCATAAATATTACATTATATCACTTAATCAATGTCAGAAACAAACCTCAATTCGTAAATAAGATAATTAAGCATAGATTGGGGAAAATGATTGAATTACCCTTGTTGCAAGTTTTACAGGCTTGATATAATTGCTAGGAACCGGTACAATTTGCACTTAGCGCTTAAAAGATATTTTGCTGAACCGACACAGAAGAATAACATACTGAGGAGAGAGGTAACCGCCGTTCAAGTGTTATTTCATTCAACATTGAACAGGTAGAATTCCATCTCATAAATATTACATTATATCACTTAATCAATGTCAGAAACAAACCTCAATTCGTAAATAAGATAATTAAGCATAGATTGGGGAAAATGATTGAATTACCCTTGTTGCAAGTTTTACAGGCTTGATATAATTGCTAGGAACCGGTACAATTTGCACTTAGCGCTTAAAAGATATTTTGCTGAACCGACACAGAAGAATAACATACTGAGGAGAGAGGTAACCGCCGTTCAAGTGTTATTTCATTCAACATTGAACAGGTAGAATTCCATCTCATAAATATTACATTATATCACTTAATCAATGTCAGAAACAAACCTCAATTCGTAAATAAGATAATTAAGCATAGATTGGGGAAAATGATTGAATTACCCTTGTTGCAAGTTTTACAGGCTTGATATAATTGCTAGGAACCCAGCCAGATTGTGAGTTCCGGGTTACTGCTTCACACCAATTGTGGTCTTCACTGTATCCAAGAACATGCAAGTATTCGCCTCTTTCGCAGGTGATTTGATTGGGAGATAGTGCTTTATAAGCATACTTCGTCACAAATACGTTGATTGAAAGGTTATTGTTTGAAGCAGGAAGCTGCTCGGGAGAATTTGTTTCTAAATAAACTACAATCAAATTTAAACATTAATAAAAAATACTTTTAAAATAAGACTTATGAAGTTTTTGTTACAGATTTTTTCATATCAGACCATTTACTGACATGTGCAATATTGGATAACATAATGACTCAAACAGATTCACTGATATATTCCACTAAAAGATTTTATTCAAAGAAATTCTTTAACAACAAAAATTTTTTGAAGGAATTGATCAACTTAAATTGGAATGATTATTACTTTGGCACAACAGTGGATCAAAAAATGATATTTATAATTGATAATTTAACAAGTATTTATCATAAGCTTTGTCCTATTATAAAGATTCAAAAACACAACGTAAAGAATAGTAACAAAACGTGGAAGATATGGATATCTAAAGAAACGAAAGAATGCATTAGAAAAAAGCATAAGGCATATGCAATTTTTTGTCAAAACAGATCGAAAGCCAACTATGATCATTATAAAACATTAAGAAATAAAGCCTCAACAAAATGTAATTTTGATCTACAAGCTTTTTTACAAAAATCTTTTAATGAAAAAAAATCTATTAAACAAAAGTGGTCATTTATTTCGAATTTTTTAAATTTTAAAGAAGAAAATGAAATTCCTTATATAATAAATGATGATGGTGAATATATTACAAATGACAAAGAAATTAGTAATATTTTAAATGAAAGATTTGTGAAACTAGGAATGAATGACAACCTAAATACAAAGTTCAAACATTTATATCATAAGCATCGCAATATTAGAAAACATGATGATCCCTATAAACCAAGATTTATTACATTAGTAGAATTTTACAAAGAAACAAAGAAAATTAATTGGAACAAAGCGAAAGGTCATTGTGAATTTCCTCCTTGGTTTTTGAAAGGTGCCTTGTGTATTTTATTGAGACCTTTGTGTGACTTATTTAATCAATGCTTGGCAGAATCAACTTACCCTGATTACTTAAAAATTGCTAAAGTTACACCAATATATAAGAAAAAAAGAAAAGATCTTGCAGAAAATTACAGACCAGTTTCAGTATTAACAATAATTAATAAAATATTTGAAAAATTATTATTCAACCAAATTAACCTATATGTGGAACAAAATGAATTAATATCAAAACATCTGTTTGGATTTTAAAAAGATACCTCTACAAATGATGCCTTACTTTATGCTGTTGAAGACTGGAGATCAAAACTAGATAGGAATGAAAAAATATATATAGCATCATTAGATATTTCAAAGGCATTTAATTCAATAAACCATTCTATTTTATTGGAAAAGTTAAAGCAGATTTATAATTTTAGTGATTCATTAATAGAATTATTAAATAGTTACTTAAGTAATAGATATCAGTATGTGAAACTCAACGAAGAAATATCAAATTCATTAGAAATAAACCATGGAGTACCACAAGGATCAGTACTGGGTCCATTACTATTTAAGTTATATGTAAATGATATGGATCAGCACATTAATAGTAATCATGTACAATTTGCAGATGATACTCTTATTTATTGTAATGATATTTTAAATTTACAGGAAAATGTTGAAAAATTGCAATCATTCTTTAATAATAATTTGTTAAAACTAAATATTCAAAAAACTATATTTATGGTAATTAAGAATAGAAGAAATGAATCAACATTAGAAAGTATTAAGATATGTAACAACATCATTCACGAATCACCAAAAATGAAATATTTGGGAGTAGTAATTGATAATAAATTGAATTTTGAAGACGAGGCAAACAACATCATAAAGAAAATGGCGTATGGTATAAGATCAATTCAAAAAATTGGAAAGTTTATACCAATAGAATGGAAGGTAATACTCTTTCGATCACTTGTTTTATCCCATTTCTTGTACTCATCTTGTTTATTAACGAACTTAAATAAAAAGGCAAAATCGAAATTAGAGAAAGTATTTAAATGGGGAATAAACATAATTAGCAACAAAAATAAAAAAGAAATAATGTGTAAATATCATCTAAGATCATTAGAAGCTCTTCAAAATATTAGATGTTTATCGATATTTTGGAAAAGAAAATCGAACATTTCTAATCATTTAAATCAAAGAACAATTACATTTGGTAAAACTAAGTATAATAGAAAAGTAATGAAGAACGGATTCCTAAATTATTCAATATTGCTTTAGAACAAATTGGATTACAACACAAGAAGTGAAAAAATTATACAATATTTAAGAAGAAGTTGAAAAACATGATTACACAACAAAATATCAATTATCTGACTAATTATAGAATAAGATGTGCAACTCAAGAACAATAAGTAAAAATATTTTTTAAATTATATGTAATTTGTAAACGTAACCAAGAAACAAACATTTACTGACATAACTAAGCACATATGAAGAAAGTTGCATTATTTATGTTCTTAATAAGTTTGTAAACTTAATACATGTATATGTACATGAGAACTTAAATATATGTTGTTGTTGTTAACAGACAAAATTACAATAAACCATTTCAACCCTAGGTTACGATTGGTTGCGTTAAGCAATGATGTTTGGCATGAGCAACACAAATCATTATTAGGCCAGGATTGTATAAAAATACGAATAAAACTGGTTTTTATAATACACTTAAGATACTATGCATTAAGTACAACAAATGTAACAATAACAAACCCCTTATAGTAACAACGTTTTTTCCGCATTTATATTGTAACGACTGTTCTCTTTAGCATGAGTAATTCCGACATTGGCCCACATTGCAATGTTTCACTCAAGACTAGTTCAATGTTGATCGTTAGTAATCCACCTTTATGCGAATGTGAGTTAAAGCTTAAACCTACTTTACTATATATCTGCTAATATTCACATATAGTTGATACAAAGGCAAAATCGAAACTAATAAATGACAAATGATTAACATAAAAGCAGAACTTGAAAGAAAAATCTTGAGATCAAGACACAATACAGCCGGAATTCGATCAAAAATTAACGATTCTAATTCGAATTTATCTGAAATTATTTAATACGATTACAATTCGACGTTTAGAAATTAAAATAGAAAAATGTCAAAGATATATATATATATAAATATATATATATATATATATAGTAACTATACAATTTTGTCTAGACAAACCACGTAGTAGTATTTGGTAATCCGAGAGAATGACCTTTTCCAGAATAGCAGACCCGCATTCAGGGTTGGCATACACGTAAACAAAACATATGAAAGTGCGAATGAACGAAACCCAAAAATTACCTTCCAAACTTTCCATAAAATTCTATATAAATTTGAAAAAAACATTTAAAAAAACAGTATTTAAAACATGGTTTAAACAGGTCGTGTTTAAAACATGGCAACCCTGCCCGCATCCTATCTGATTCAAACTACGTGAAGCAGAAATTTAGACAGTTTACCTGAGAAATGCAAGGCTCCCGCAAACGCACTAAAGCTATGAACGAAGTGTTTTTAAAAGCATTTTGAATGTTTCAGATTCAATCTTTTCAGTTTTACAAATTTCAATTCAATCAAAACGAATTAATAAACACAATTCTAAACTCGCAGTAACCGATAATGAAGATTCTATTATTTTAGCAGAAAATTGACAACGTCAATGAAAAAGCGTATTAACATCAAATCAATTGTTTTGATTTGATCTGATTTGACATGAATTTTTGCATCAATTGATTTCGATTGATATGATTTGATTTAGAAAACTAGATAAATTATCTAATAATACAAGCGATAATGTATTGATTTGAGTTGATATGATGCGAAATTTCGAAATTGTGTCCTCAACGATTAGAAATATTTGACAAGCAATAGAGCTTTGATTGCACGCTAATGTGGACAACACCCGTTTCATTGCGCAAGGATAAATTCTGGCTTTAAACGATTAACCGTTTGATGATTTTGATAATTGTAACTGCTCTGCTTTATGTTGACAAAAGCCGAACACCAAACAGTACCAAAATCAGAGATGGAAGCTGGTCACCATACCGGGTATGTGGAGAAAACTTTTATAAGGGAAATAACATCAATAGCTTGTATCGAACTATTTTAAATAGTGCAAATTCATGCAGTATTTGGAAATTAAAACATAGCAAAGGACATTAGCTATTTGAAAATTCAAATCAAAAAAGAGAAATTGACAGTTAATATACACAAAAAACCAAAGTGGTACTTGAACTTATTCTAAAGTCAATTTACACTTAGTTTTAAAAACTATGTAATTACCATTACCGAAGCGAAAATATCGATAGTCAGCTGTCTCCATCGAGACTGTCCAGTTTAATTTCTAATAATTTGATTACGTTCATTGATAAAGAATATTCATCTAATTATAGATCAAAGAAACGCAGGTTGCCAGCACAAAGCATAAATTTTGAGAAATGAAAAATATCAATTAACCAAATGGTCGCAAGATATTTCCAAATAATAATATTCAAAGATTTATAAATAGTTGAAAAACAACACGACAGAGGGAAAATGATTTTTCAAATGTGGTTTGATTCACACCCAAAAATGATCTCTGCTAGCATTAGAAACATTTAACGCACAGGAAGGAAAAAGCGGGATTTAAAAATTTTGATAAACTTTTCATATTTGGCAAATAAAATTTTATATTCATAATTTTTTTCCTTTGAGATGTTAGATCCGGCTCCGGCCCACCTGTTACTACATTTAAAATATCAGATCTGAGCCCGGCCTGTTTTCAATTGTGATAATTTCAAATTATCGAAATTAGTATTGCTTCAGCATTGATTAGGTCTACTTATTACAAACTTTAAAGGTAACTTTACAAGCATGTATATATAGCTGAGACAGTAGAAACTCTTCTTTTTCATTTTCATCAATAAAGCCGCCACTTATCGTTACTCAATATATGTTGTTTCGCAATGTGTACGTGCGTCGTTGCGGAGGCTACAAACTTTTCTATTGTTCTACTAAGAACCAATTCTTTTTGAACATCTCAAATTTGCAAAATTTAATGTATTATAAGCCCAAGAAAGAGGACAGAAAAATTATTTGATTAGAAGCTGAATTATAAAAGTGAAAGAAACTTTTGTGTCTCAGAATCTTGATTAACACTAATTTACAAATACGGGCTAGTGGTAAGATTACTCCTAGTGAGTTGTAAACAATGAAATTCATATCTAATGTGTTTCATGTGATACTCTATGATTGTAATTGTGAAAACTTTGAGAATCCTAGTCACAGTAGTTTTCTTAAGAATGCTAAAAATCATTAACGAATTTTTATAATTAATAAGCTCATATCTCTGTAACGAAACTAGACGTCAATAAATATTTTTCAGTTTCAAGAGGTTATGATGGTTTACTTTATACGTATATCCTTAATTATTAATGTCTGACAAAATATAATTCGATATCCATGTCGCAAACGCCGTGGCATGACCCAATGACGAAAAGTTGCTTGCATCAAATAAATAACATAATCAATTACATGTACTTTTTTAGAGGGAGACATGTAATTGGACGAAAGTGTCTAAAAAGCACTGACAAAGTTAACCTTGGATTATGTTCAAAATTAAAAATGCAAATTCACTAAAGAAAGAGATTCCCATGTGCTTTCTGACCAACGATCTTTCAAAATATAAAGGTGTTTAATAAAAACTTATTTCGTAAGAATGGCTTGGAAAAACCTTTGTTCCAAATGCCAAATCCACCTGCAAGTTTACTGCATTGTTCTTTGATTCAAATTAATATGTCAAACTGTAATGCATACTTCACCACATTAACCATGTTTTTAAAATTTCTTATATTCAATTACTGCAAATGGACATATATGTACATCAGGGCCGGTTGAAAATAAATCATTGGGTGGCTTAAACATATTTTAATTCTTCAACTAGTTCATATTATTTGATTAGTTGAACAAATAAAAATCATGTCAGAACGACCAAAAGTGTCCCATGCAACATGTCATGCTCACTAAATCTTCGTTGTCACCAAATTTAATAAAATCCATGCAAGAAGTGTATATGTACATAAGGTCATCATCATTATAACTAATTCGCAGTTTAGGCGTACTTCTCAAATTTGATCATTTCTTCTTCAACCTTGGAACAAACTAATGTTTTTCACACTTAAATTTAGATGAAATTTGATGGTCAACTGCCGCTTCCATTTTGTATAGTTTAGACATCAATATTTTTTTCGGAAAGCTGATAAAAAATCCGACAAGTTTTTTTTTAAAATTTTCTAATTGATTTTTGCAAGATAATGTCGAACCATAATACCTTATCTTCTAAAACAATAGTTTCAAAATTATATAATTTTGTTAAGCATGTCGAATGTTTCCCATTGCAATCCTGGTCAATCAAATAGTCAATAATATTGTACGCAGCAATATAATAATCTCTTATTAATATATGTTCAGAGGTTCTTCAAAAATCTTAGTTAATAATTTAGTGCAATGTAAGGAAACAATGACTGTTGTAAGATTTAATAACGTCTTTAAATAAACAACTTCTATGCTGTTTATCGCCAAACATCCTAACCAGCACTTCCCGACCCACGCCCTTCCACTGTCTATGAGTCACTTCAATATTTTGCCCTTGCAATAAAATTGAACTCACGCACATTTACTAACACACCATAACGACGTATAAATATACCTTGTATTTATAATAAAATACATTTAGTTAAAGGGGCTCATTTAAAGAGGTGGTTCAAAGCTTTGCCCTACATTGCATGACTAAGCAGGAATTCAATTAAAACCCCAAGAAAATTTTCGATTAGAGCATTGTCACGATCGAATTTAGGAGTTTTAAATTTAAGCTGTACTTTCAATTGTAATATATATATATATATATATATATATATATATATACATGTATATATATATAAAGTTTGAATATAACTACAAGAATGTAGACGATAAATTATATATTAATGGAGATATTGTGCCAATTATTGGCAGTCTTAATTTTTGTGATTAACAGTTGGCAGACCAATTAGAATTAGAACCACCCCGCAAATATGTATTTAATCATCACGCATAACCCCCAGCTGATCTTAACAATTTGAAAATTAGAGGTCAAATCGACCTCTACATATAAATATATATATATGACGATTACACTACATAGGTTAATGATTATTTATGCTCGCAAATATAACAGTTAAGACATTTTTTGACAACTGCTGAGAATTGTCGTTCATTGTGCGTTTTTGCTAAATGGAAAAATACACTTCATATTACTACTAAGAAGACAGTAGTAAGGGAAATGCATTTTCAAAAACTTTCGTCAATGGAGAGGCAATTAATATTCTCAGTACTGCGAATTCACATAATTAATTCCAGTCTCGCCTAAGAAATGTCTGTCAACTACGAAAACCAATCGATTTCAAAGCGAATATTGCATAATGCAAATATTATAAAAAACAAAAGTACGTCTGCAAACTTCAGTGTCCACTGAATGTATACTGAAAATAACGAATTAATCTAAAAATTGACTTCGGAACAAAATTCTGAATTTCCTAATTATATTCACTAATATAAAATTTTCTTTATGTCATGTGAAGCAGACAAACATAAAAGACAAATGGCGGATAAGATACATAAAGAATTGACCTACACGCCTTTATACAAATAGACATAATAAACAGTAATGTTATTACTCATATACATATATATATATATATATATATATATATATATTGCATGGTAGTAAATTACGCTTGAATATATTTGTCTATACATAATATACATATAATTCGCAGTCTGGAAAAAATAATTTATAAGTACACTATCTGAATTCAACCTGTAGTTCAAGGTACTTTGAGTAAATGCTCTGATAAATGCTGTTGAAACACAATGACTTGAAATTTCTTAAAATATTGAACAAGAAATGTGACTATGGATTACTTATATTTTACTGTTGAAATCATACTAGCTTACAATCGACCTTATGAATCGCAAAGTTAAGAAAGTTAAGATCATGATCATGAAATAATATGTTCACTTGACCTACATATTTCTGTTCTGTCCTCTTTTTAGTAAAAGTATTTCTTTTATAATGTAATATAAGTAGCTATGTGAAGAGATGAACATGAATCCATTTCCAGCAATCGATATACACTACAGCAGCAGTTGGATATCGGTCCACATGCATTGTTCTATGAAATCTCCTAATCCGCACCCACGAAGTTTAGTCTTTTTGTTGCAGAGTATGTATTATAAATTTTCTGTTTTATACTCAGACAAGTGGCTTGCATTTAAAACGTAGAGGGCCATGGCTCCGCAAAGTTCAATAAATTAATCATAGTTTTACTCATATGAAATAGTTTCACACTTTTTCATTGAATTTTTTAATAGAATGGCGTTAGTATTATATATATTTTAACTAAAAGATATTAACTCTAACTTAGTTACAAAATATTAGAATTAATACTATGGAGTTTTGTGTCCAGGATGCCAAGAGGAAGTGGGCACAGTGGCCTAACAGGGAGGACCATGGCCCCCTGGCCCTCCCCTAGCCACGGCCCTGATTATACTTGTTATAAACATTTTTCGAAATAAAAATTTGAGAAATAATTCTACATGGAAATCAAAATTGAAAATGATTTGAAATAGGAGTTCCCCTTGCAAACATGTTTCGAAGAATGCAGAAGATTTTTGGGCATACGACGTTTGAAGATGAACAGTTGAGTTCCACGAGCTTCCAGCAGAGTTGCTTGACAAAATCCAGACAGTAACGCTCAACCTTATAATAAGTCAAAATGGCCCCATCGATTTCTAGTTTCAAAGCAATTTTTGGGTTGAGGACATAGATTACATACAAATTGATAGTGTTCACGATTTCAAACCTCTTGGTTACAATTCACATCCAACAAGATATTACCAGTAGCCCATATTTGGATGAAAATAGGTCTGTTTAACGGATTGTTACCCGTCATAAACGCATACAAATATCACAAAGAACACGCTTGGCGGCTGAACTTGGGGTAAGGTTTGTTAGTTAAATAAAATGCTCAAAAAGTGTAGGTTCATTTGGCATTTTGGAAAAATAGTTGCAAATTTGAGCTTATATTTGTTTGTAGTAAGAAGTATGGTTGATGTTGAAACGATAAATTTATTGTGAAATGTAACTGAAGCCTATAAATTTGGAAAACCTTTACGAGCGGAAGCTTAGCACATGAACTTATCGAATTTATGCTCAACTTTGTTTAGCACAAAAACATTGTTCACGAAATACTGAACTGCAAGAAGAAAGGGGAGGGCGGTCTACTTGTCATATTTAAACTTAAAAATATTACTAATTGAAATTCTAACGAAGCATTACTAAAAAGTTCTTAAGCAAACATTTATAAATTTCATTGAAGTGAATAACAATACAATGATGAGCGGGCAAAAATACTCCTAAACCACGAACTTGCCTAAATATAGAACTTTCATGCATTGAAATTTGAGAATTTGGGCACTAGAAAAGTTCCTGCATTCCCGATTAATACAAAACATCCATTTATGAAAAGTGGAAGTTTCATAAATTGCCGAGCAATTCCAACCTTGCAGACTTCATTAAAGATTTAGTAATCGAATTAAAAGGCGCTTTATAACAATAGAGTTGTTCACTAGCTCCAAGACACATTCAAGAAGCTCTGTTGTAATTTTTATCAGCGTTGCGAGCAACTAGAAATTCTCTGTAGCCAATTATCTTAATTGAAGAAACTCGGACTCCAGCTACCAATTGCATTCTTGTGTAATGTGTCGGTATTAGATTCACGGTTGAAACCAATCATCTTCTCGATATGTACAATTGGCATTCTGCTAAAGAAAACGCCGTGTTGGGAATTCAAACTCATTTAAAATTCGAAATAATCACAGATATTAAAAATTCAAAATGCATATCAGTTATTACTCTAAAATAGAGATTCACTTTTTTTCACGATGCAAAGCTACGTGCCACACACCCGAGAACAGTTCTGATAGTATGGTAACCGGGATTTTGCTGCATCCTTCAATTCTAGTTACTGAGATCAATATGTTCCACTATAAACTTTTTGGATTTAGCTGTCATATTTATATGTACATTAGGTTTTAGAAAACGTTTATCAACTGGCATTCTAGGCTGCTATAAATTATATATCAAATTCACTTATTCGCTCAAAGCAAATGAACTCAGATTCAATCCGTTTACTATTTTTCACCTTCAATAATAGTACTCTTGAAAATTATAAAATATGAGAATCCCAAGAATATTTGATAGAAAATGGGAGTAAATATTTTATCCTGGTGATTAGAGATAATTCATGTGTTGGGGGGGAATACATTTCAATGTTACTTGTCGTTATTTAAGACATGGTTTTGCATGCAATATGGCAAACAATGTTTTGAAAATTAAATGTCTAATTTATATGACAAATAATTCTAATAGAATACAGCCGAATGAAGTCATTTTTTAATATCTTTTAATACTCGTTCACAAGAATAGCGTCAAGAGCGTAATTGTGAAAGATTTTGGTTTTCTCCAAATAGATATATATAATAGATCGCCTTGGATCATATATTAAAATATGAACTTAATTTATAATGGAATTATATTCTAAGAAAATAATTGTTCTAACATATAACTGAAAATCGCTTCAAGTGTTGCTATAAAATTTTACGCCATTTATATGCAGATCACACAAAGCAGCTCATTTCCAAACAGAAAGTTGTGCCAAGAGCAGAGTAAATGAACACTCAAGTTAATTTTGTTGACTTTAAATTTTGAACTTTTATACATGTATACCCAAAGTATACATCTTGAAACATTCTTAAATTTATGATATCATTTAGCACAAACAATGAATACCTTCACAGAAGTAGTGAGGAGATTCGATCACCTTAACAATTTTTAATATCGATGTTGAAAGACGTGAAATAAAATTAGTGACAAACATACAATCACTGCTGTCTGTAAAAGTTTTTATTAAAATTCAAGTAAATAATAAAAAATAATTTGATAGGAATAAAGAAAACAAAAATAGCAACCTTTATTTATATCGTTTTCTTAATTAGCTAAATAAAACAGGAATTCAAATTGATGGTAAGCAATTCCAAGAGCATTTCCGTAATTAAATTGTTAAAATATAGTCTCATTGCTAAGGCATGTTTTTATCCTGAGATACAATCTTATGAATACCATAACTGCTTCGCAAATAAAATGTACAAGCCTATTTGAGGGTACTTCAACTGATACACAATGCATAATTCAATCACATTAGTGGTTTAAAATCAACGTTGTTGAGATTCTTAAGTTTAATCTTTGCTTTTGCACCTGGAACCCAGATAAAGCACAACAAATATATCAGTGAAAATACTGCTTTCCATCTTATTAGTACGACAATTAAATGGCCTTGATTCAAATTATATTGTTTGTTTTTTGTGCCTTAACTATAAAAATAGATTTATTCAAATTGAGCCGACTTTTATATACCGGAAGTTCATATTCGTACTGTTTTTAGTGGTAAATCCATACCCAACTGAACAACACATTTTAGCGTCAATTATTAATGATTCATTGACTCGTTCTATTCAAACGTTAATAACCATTGCATGATATTCGAAAGATGATCAATATTTCATACAATTTGGATAAAGGCACCGAATCCGATTTGATTCGGTTTATGCGAGGCTCATTTTACAATACTAATCAGTTCCATATAATATACTCGCTCCAGTTTCTTGGAACTGGGATCAAATATTTCATCATTACGATGGTTAAAAATTTCAGGGGGATGACATTGGCCGCGACTAGGACAAACCCCTATTGGACCAAAAAGAACTGGTACCAATACAATTCTGGTATTGCATCGATGTACCAATAACAATTCCTCTATTCCTCCCACAAAGTGCAGGATTTAGAATTTTCATTAGAGTATTCAATTTGTCTTTGTAATCTATCTTCGATTTCGTTCTAGTTATATATNATATATATATATATATATATATATATATATAAACTGCAGACAGTGCTTCTGAAGCAGAAAGTGAATAAGATATGTTTATATAATGATCCGTAGTTTGCTTTCTATTTCCTGGAAACATGATTAACAGCTGGTAACAGTTAAATGATATACGGATGGTAACCGCAATATATACAGCGTAATTATTTTTGCGATTGGTTGAATAAATAATAATAAACAAACGAGCACAAAACACAGAAACTTATCATAGAGAAAATTATTTGAAATTAGAAAAATTGAAGTGAAATTGGATAGTTGTCCAAAGAAGAGATTTGAATTAAGTGTAAGTTGAATAGTTATGAAAGAATTCAATTTTTTTCTGAACCAATTGCTAAAAGAGATTTGAACAGTAAATATATAATATTTTTCGTTCATGAATTTGTTCATTAGAAAATACTGGAATGAAGCCTTGGAAGTACGTACAACTTGAACGGAATAGAGAAGTTAACGTGATAAAATGATATGGGATTGAGCTTTCTGAAGTGGCCCAGATTGCAACTGTTTTCAATTGTACTTTTATTGGAGGGGTGATAAAGAAACCAACTAAATTTTCATTCGCTTAGAAATCGATTTACAGTCGATCGTCCTCTACTGTTATCTGCAGTTGCTCAGAATATTTAATTAAAGCCAGTGGGAATCAATTAGCAATTAAGCTTCAAAACTTGTTAATACATTACAAATTTTTAAGTGGCGGCTGCTACCAATTTTCTTATTTCCGATTGTAAATCGATATTTTCCATGTAAATGTTGACATATTGACAGGAGGCTTTGTGAATATTATGTGCACTTACTATTAGTAACTAAAGAATTTTCTCTCACCACCCGTCTCTCTACAAATGAAAACCTATGACAAGAGTACTATTTATTTTTGCGGCCCTGCATCTGGGCGCCCTAGGCAGTTGCTTGTTGGCATAAGGGTACATTTATTTCCCAACCAAGTACAGAATGAATTATATTTAAAACCTTAAGTTTTGACAAATAGAAATGATAGTGATAGCTGTGTCAACACTTCTCTACTTAGTATGTGGTGTATTCTAAATAGTGTCCAATGAGAAATCAAGAATTTAACCAAACTTTTTTTAGTGAAAAATGTAATAAAAACACCAACTTTTTAGGCTAATATGCCATTTTTTGTGGCCAAAGTGGTCACACTGGTTCCTTGTAACAGAGGTTCAGCCAGAGGTATAGTCAAGGAGGCAGGCGGGGGCTCAACTGTCCGCCCTACAATATTTACAAATTTTCGGTAATGCAGGCAATAAGTCGTGCATCTCAAAATATTGAGAAAGAATATTGTCGATTTTTACAATTGAAAGCATGTTGATGATAGAAAACTCGAGATAAATTACAACGTTTTTCATTATTGAGAAACTTAGAGCAGAAATTTAGAGAAAAAAATAGCCGCTGATGGAAATCCCATTTGAATCGCTCAAAGTTTTTAAAGTTTATTTCCATATATATCACCTTAAATATCCACGTATTATTTGACTTTTTGAATGAATTGGTAGCACATTCGTAGAAAAAAAATCCGTCTTTGATTCACAATTGTTATAAATTTTTTAAATTCTGTATTGAATTAAAATATTTTGCGTGGTTCTTTAGGCTACGGTTAGACTATGTGATTGGTCACGCGTGATCTGTCACATTTTGATAAAATCCCTAACCACCGAGATAATAATTAGTGATGTCCTTGTTTCGCAATTTTTCTTGCTACCAATCACGTAGTCTAACCGTAGCCTTACAAAGGAAATATTTCAATGTGAAGCAATGAGCGGAGTGCTTGCTTTGCTGGCTAAATCTTCGCGAGATGAGTTGATCTAATTTACTTGTTTTAGTGAGCGAAGGTACAGCATTAAGGCATTTGCTTGCGGTGGCGCAATCATTCAATTATTTGTTAAAGCAAATCGTAATGAATTATTTCCTAATTCAATTCATTTATTACTTGATTCTTAAATGTTGTCTTAAAGCAAAACTAATACGATTTGTGCATTTGTATAGATATAAATTCATGCAAGTAAGAATGAAATTCATTTATTAAAAAATTATTGGGGAAGCATTGATTGCCTTGCTTACACGCATGAGCCGCCCATGCTTGATACAGCCCATCGACGTATATTTCAAAACTATAGCCAGAATTGCTACGCCTATGAATGGCGTCAAGAAAAATTAAGTCGATCCTATTCTAATTTTGCTCAATTTGGATCAAATGATCTGTTCCGAGTAACGAATTTTAGCAGCCATAAGCTGAATGTTTGCTTTGTATTTACAACGGAATTAAGCAGGATTTTTACCATGAATAATGAGTTTTATTCCAAATAATTTATGAAAAATCCGGTGAATATCATATACAATAAAAATTTACGACCGGGAGAGGCTTCAATGGTTTCGGGCACGGTCGGCTAAGGCTCCTAAATTCACTGCAGCGATCAGCCACAGCAACAAGTAATAATTTGCGGCCAGCCGCAAAACACTATCTGCAACCTTGTATTAGGTTCGAATAGTCAGTCAACGATTTGACTGCATAAATCAATTGAAACTGAGTTCATTGAAGGTAATTAAGAGATGTGAACCTCGTGCATATCGACAAACAGATTCATATCTGTATTTGTTAAGCATTCTAGCAACACAAAAACGTATTTTTAAACATCTAAAGTTATATAATAAATCTTGTTTACAACTGAATTACATTAACTACAACTAGAATTGTTCATTGTCTTCATTTCTCATCACTGAGCGCTTTATTTATATCTCTAGTCTGCGTTATCGCTAAAAAAAGTAACAGTGGTTCCCAAACTTATTTAAAAGGCAGCACAGTATCAAGTTTCGTAAACACTAGTGTGCAGCGCAACGGCGGTTGGGAACCGCTGAATATCTGTGGTGAACTTCCTTTGCATTCTCTAAATTAGAATTTCTCCGCTTGACCAAATTTACTATTGCATACTTTAGTAAAGCAAAATGAATATTTAGTTGTTCTAACATCTAAATTTGACTTTGTAATGAAATTTAAAGCAAAATGCACAATCATGTCGTCCATATTCAATAGACGACTTAATATCATTCAAAGCCAAATGAATATACAGCAACTAAGTTTATTCTTTGAGAAATAGTATTCATAGAAAATGCCTTCAAATAGAATATTACAAATACATGAACTATTAATTTTTCAACAAATGTAATAACAACCAGAGATGGACATGGGCCGGCAGATCAGGGGCCGAGGTCTTGGAAAAAATTGTCGGAATCAACGTAAATAAAGTGAATGAAATATACATGTGATTTGTAAATAAAGGGCTGAAAAATAAAATTTATATTTGGAAAATTTAAATTCGCATAATATGCTCATCTAGAATCCAACTTTAGTTTTTCAATTTCGGCATGAAAACATTATAAGTTGCTCTCATATTCATTTTTGGTTGAGCAAACCGAACAATTTAAAAAATGGTGACAAAGGACCACAAAACGGACCTAAGATGGAAATAATTGGCCTTAATTTAAATCGGTTCGACATAGCGTGGGCTTAAATTTTTGGCCCATGTCCATCTCTGATCATAATCCCATTTAAGTAGTTAACTTTAAATAATCCCGTCCAGTCCCGAACTGGCTTCGAAAATCTTAGGGAGGACTTGAGGAGAGGGGGCCCATGTATTAACACCAACCATTTAATAAACGTTTCGGCGGCGTGCACAATGGTGCATTTCCTATGAAGCTTTATATAAAAGCAAGCTTTTTATCCCCCCTCGTCCGGTCCGGGCCTGATCCCGTCCCATTTTGATAGCACGATATAAAATAGTACTGATGTAAGAAGGATAGACATTCTAGTACCAAACTACCAAATGTGATTGTGCAACACTCGTTCAAAAGACTTTTAATTAGCAACAATTGATCTCATCTAGCTTTGAGTAGTATTCTACTACTTTGATGCAAAGCCAATTTATTATGTGGAAGTTAACAAAATTTAATACAATCATGAAAATGAACAATGCAAACTCTAACTCTAATAAGAGTCTATACGCTCAATCAGAGTTGCACATCGGCTGGACTGCCTGCAGGCTTTAGAGGCCAGCAACAAGTTACAGGCCGTATTTTTGCAGGTCTTACCGGCCGCAAATAAAAAACAGTTAAGTTATTTCGGAAACATGTGGCCTTTCATAAACCTAAATTAATGTAAATACTATAAAATGTAGTTACGGTAAGTAACTTTAGTGTAAAAATGAATCCAGTGAGGAATACATGACACTCTCTAGGTGTGTGCAGTACTATGCAACATGCATAGGGAAATAAGTCGTATTAAAAAAACAACTACAACATGTAGCAGGCCTCTACCGCCAAAATCTGTCGGCCTGTGCAAAACTGCGCTCAATATATTCCAGGGTGTAAATTCATACAATCTTGATGATACATTTCACTGAGAGAGAGAGAATAAGAATTTAGGAAAAAATTAGTTTATTAAAAAAAGTCCTTCCTATTTTGTATTTATTAAGAAAAATATTCAAACTTTGAAAATGAAATTAATTTAACATGCTTAATGTCAAGGTTAATCTTAAGTATGAAATAATCACGTAGAAAAAGTTTTTCTGTGCAGGGAAGAACTAATATATTTTTTCCATTTGTTAACATTTAAATATTTTACCTGAACATTGGGTGAAGCCGGTGAATAATTTCAGTAACTTTCTATATGTTGATGATTTCATTATCGCCTTCAAGATTGTGTTTGCTAACTGTCTGTTCTGTAGGTTTAATTAAATAGTGAGTGACGCAAATACTAACAATTATTTGAGAAACGACTCAAATAATAGACATGGCTTGTGCCATTGGTTTTTGGCCAAATTTCAATCGTGTCATTGTTCTTGCGAATCATGTGGATAAATCAGTGAAATATCCAAACAAGCAATCAGTTGTATAACGTTTTCTAAGCTGAAAATTACGCGTTACTACTCATATGAGCGTGGACATATTTGCACAAAAAGAAATTTCAGAGCCGCTTGCAAATAGACAGTATCATAGACAAATAATACATTATCTAGGAAAGTGCCAATTATTCAATATATTTCACTTGCACCATACAGTATTTAATGTCAAATATATGAAGATAGAAATTCGGGACTGTGACTGTTTAATAGGTCTGCCATAAGTTAACAAAGTTAAAATTTGCACAGCAACAGCAAATGCTAAGACATAAAAATAACACACAAATGACATACTGAAAATCTATAGGTCAAAATAAGGTCAAAATTACCGTTGGATCAATAAAATCAAAATTCTGCAAAACATGCATAAAAACTCATAAAAATTGAATGTTATTTTAGAGTAAGACATGAAACCACCAAAAATTATTAATATACATACGAAAAGCATCAAAATCAATCAGTATTATTTATAAAATTTTAAATCATATCAGCTATGGATTTCTATAGCATTAACAAAATGCGAAATGCGCTTTTGAAATGGATAAAAGCAGGCTTAACTTAGATTTCAATCAATAAGTAAACTTGTCTACCTCAATTTCATTTAGCCTGCACTGGTCAATCACAAAACTAGTAGTGCTATAGAAATCAATGTATCAGCAATATTAGTTCCTACCAAATTATGATTTTGTGTTGGCAATGATGAATGTTCTATGTTTTAACTGAATTTGACTTGGTCATAAGATACATGTACTCTAGCCAAAAGCGTACGCAGGATTTTCTGATGGAGAGAGGTTTCAGTTGTGATGAATTTCAGTGACCAAAAGTGAAATTTTCAAAATCGACAAAATGAACACTGAAAATTCATCTGATCACCTTAGTTTTTAATATTTTTGGTGTTTTACAAAGAATTTCTTGATTTAATCAATAAAGATTAATTTTGAAAACCTAATGGGGGTGAGGGACATTCCATCATGTACGCCACTGGTTCTAGCTAATAATTGTTGCATAGTTATAGATTAAGAATGCCTAGATATTTTAATATTGCGTATTTTTTCATATAAATTTACGGAATTGTGATTTGCTGAGAGGTGTTGATGATATTTACAAACTACCAGTAAAATAGTCAAGAAATTCTTGGTTCAAGATTGAAAGTGTTCATTGTAAGAAATTTTCTCACTGATAACAGAAATTTTAGAAATGGCAACATTTTGCGCTACACTACTAATGATGTTTTAGTTTTCTGTGTAACATTTAGCGTTAGTGTTCAAAATATATTTAACATTTTTAGGTAAAATGATAGATCGAAATTGAAATTTTTTGGGCAAAAATTCAAATTTTTAAAGTCGATTTTAAAATTTTTAGATGCACAAAGTTATTGGCTTCTGTTATAATGAAGTCGCACAAGTCACGCTATTGGTATAAAATTTGAAAAGAACGTTATTAAATTACAATATCAATTTTTAGAAAAGCCCGAGCGAATAATTTATCGTTAAAAATGATCGACTTAACTGTGCATGCTTTGGTTGGACCCAACTCAACTCAGGCATTCATACAGGGGAGAGTTGGAATGGGTCGAAAATATTAAGGTCAGGGCCTTAATTTTCAGGCAACAGCGAATACTGGCCGACTGGTAAATTGTATTTGTATTCTATACTGACTCTATATATATATATATATATATATATATATATATAAACTCCGTTAAGCTAAAAAACTACACAAGATGATACAAGGAGCTGAAATTGCATAACGCAAACTTCAATTACAATATTGATATTTTCTATATATCAATTCTTTACATAAATTTAATCTATTTTTCATTTGTCACTTAATTTAAATTGTGAACGCCTTTGTTGGATTAGGTAGTATATTGCACAGGGATAACAAAAGATCGTTAGTTGTCCTTAGTTTGTATGATAGTTAAAATATATACAGCTGAAAGCATTATGGATTACCTTACTGTGGCATTAAACATCAGCATTGAAAAATAAATATGCAACTAAACAAATACAAATATTGATTTTTTCAACTAGTCTTAAACATAATTAGTTCTCTTCTAGGATGGTGAAAGCTTCTTAACTACCACTTACGTTTAAATGTGTTCGCAACCGGAAAACTTTCAAATTTGTTTTGAATTTTCCTTCTAATTTTAGAAAAATACAAGCGTTTAAACTTCCTTATCTTTCTGAAATTTCTAAAATTTTCAAGTGTAAATTCTATAAATACACATCCCTTATTATAAAAAACTTCTGTTAATATTTTTAGTTAGCTCCACAAAAAATTGAAAGCAAAAATACACAATCAAAAAGCAAAACAACTCAAATTGTTGAAAAATTAATGAGAGATTCCAGAGAGGCAAACACAATTATTAGTCTAGTTACATTGTATCCTGCTGAACAATAAAATTTTCTCAAACTTTAGATTTCCATATGATTTTCTCCCAAACTAATCAAAATATTCCCTGTGTAATCTTGACCCTTAATTTTGCCTTTCTTGCAAAATTTCCAAAGGGCTGTAGGCCGGTAGCAGATTCGATCCCTGATACAGTGTGTCCAAAACGCCACTGTGCACTAAAATGCGGGAAATGTAAATCAACGACTTTAAAACACGCATTCAAACGTTTTTGCATGTTCGATAGTTTTTAAAGTTGGAAAAATAATTTATTAAATGTTAGTGATAATCACCGTTTGTAACTCGACAAGGTTATATAGATTTCTGGAGAAAATCCCTTTTTTCAGAGCGTTTCATAAGAAGGGTCAATAGAGGATCTCTAACGAAGCTACAAAGTCGTCATAGACGTGTAGTAGTTGCGTTGTCCTGCTGGAAGCATACTTCACAGGTTCTTGCACTTCCACCGTATACTTGCCATTATAACTGTCAGCACTATCTTCTTTCAGTAAAGCTAAGTATTTATCTTAAACTTGCTCCTCCGACTTTATCAATTCTTTAAACAAAATAAATTTAACATTGAGCTTTCAGTACACCATCCTATTGCCGAATAAGGCATAGTTGACCTGCTTTTAGTGTTCTATGGAACCAGAAATTTATACTCCCAGCATCATTAAATATTCTAGTGGCATGGTCTCACGTATGGCCACAAGATAACCTCTGTCAGTTACACCATTTGCTTCAGTTATAGATATTCTTAACCCACCTGTCTTTAGAATTTCTGGTCCAACTATCTTTTCTAGAAAATATTTTTATATTTAATTCACATCTAAACTCTATATTTTTCAAAAAATATATAAAAATCAGGTTATCCCTGACAGCTAAAATTTATTAATGAACTACAAATAAATATGATTAAAAATCTGCTGAATTTTAATGATTAAACTTAAATTCTTGCACATTGTAATCTCCCAACTTTATACATCTTTATTTCAATGAGTATATTCGGATTTGCGAGTAAAATGTTCTCGATCTCCACATTGGCAGATCCAACCTAAGAACACCATACAAGTTACTAGTAGGATGTTCTTGATCCAACCATGAGCTGTTGAATTTTGCCGCAATAAATTTAATGCAAAAATAATAAATCTAAAGCGAGCGTTCAGTTGCCATTAATAGACTGGTCTAGATTTAATTGGAATTTGCAAGTCATTTGGGATTATAATTCAAATTAAAACGTGATTCAAAATAAACACAAAAGTCGTTGATTGTATTAAAAAATAATTTTCTCGATTAATGAAATTCCATCTGTTGAGGCTTTGATTTTACCATAATATTTTAAAATTTCCTCAGGATACTTGCATCCCACTTGTCTAGTTTATCAAAAATTCGTCTTATTTTACACATAATAACAAGAATATATTTAAAAATTTAGAAAATCTTGTTGGTAGAAACAACATTATTGCTTTTTTGAATAAAAAAACTAAATGGAAATAAATCACAATATTAATGTGTTAAAATTCATCTTGGTAGCATTAATTGACACTTTTTCACAAATTAATACTGAAGAAAATCATATTTTTCGCCGGTGTAATTAAATTAATAATTTCCTTACTCATTACTTAATTTTGTCTTTTAATTAGAATAATAATGAATGGCTGTGAAGCATAAGCTAGTCTGCAGTTGCATTTGTGATTTTCAGTAAATTTATTTTCTCACAGAATTACACTATAGTCTATGTGAAACATGGATAATTAGAGTTGCACACCCACCGATTTTTTCAGGCAGACGCCGGCAGGGCACGGTGCAATGGTGCGCAGTATTGCTAAAAATCAGGCCGGTATACGAAAAGATTTAGCCGGTTTACGCATACACATTTTTTCTCAATGTATTTGCCAACAGCTATTGCAAAAGTTTACATTTTATTTTAAAGACGTCATTCCAATGTTATGGATTTATGGCTAATGTGAATTTATTATTGTTTTAAAAACATAAGCATTCAGTGATGTATAATATTATATTTTTATTATTAATAATAATATCCTTAATTTATTAAGCAAGGATATTGGACCATTCTTGTAGCAACCTGCTAAAATTTCCATTGCCGAAATTGCAGATGGCGATATTTTGCTTCGTCTTGCAACAATAATAAGGCCAGTCCCACTGACTGTGCAGAAGTAAACTGTATTGCATTAATTGTATAGTTTTTTCAAGTGCCGTAAATATTAATATTAGAAATTGTTAAAATTATTATACATTGTGTGTAAAAAATGCTATTAAAACATTTTAGTTTGAAGGATGCGGCCGGTAGAAAATAATTCTGCCGTTAAAAAGCAGATATTAGTTCTTGGCAATATTCATGAAAAAATAGCATAGTAAACTACTAAATTTCTAAAGTATTCAATTATGTAAACCTAAACTATAAAGAGTTGAAATGCAAAAACCTCTTTCCTTGAAGTAATAATAGTAGATTTTACAAAGGAACGCAGCCAAGAATGGCTTGTAACGCGGCCAAATTATCCACGCAGCCCATCCTGAGGTCTCTAGCAGACTGAAGAAGTACGCCATTCGAATATCTAATACAATATGACACAGACGAAAAAGTCATACGCAGCCAAATCATCAGCAAGAATTTATATTCGAAAAACTACTTCCGCGAACATTAATCCTAAAATTTGAGATAATTCGGAAAATGTTCAACAATATTGTTGAAATATCAGTCTAAGCTTGTTGAACTGTTAAGGTAGCCATGTACTTTAGAAACATCACAGTTGAATTTGATTTTTTTGCCCGCACACAAATCGATACTAGCTATATTCAGAAGGATGAAATACCAAAGAGAGGGTAATCTAGCAAAGGTGCATTTTCAATCGAAAATAATAAATCAAATTTTTTTCGCAAAATTTCAAACGAACCAGGGCGTCTTATCATCTTACTTTTCTACAAATTACGTATTTACTTATATCGATCTGATCTCTTATTTGTATTTGCCAGATGATTTCATTTTACCAATTTGATTATTGAATTAGTTATAGAAAAGGCTCTAAGGTTTTAAAAAATCCTTTAGGTAAGTTTTTTTATTCTTTTTAATTATAGTCTTTCACAAAGTGTTTTTAAAAGTAATCCTACGGTAGAAGTACTATGCCCAAGTGCGAAAAAAAATACATCAAAAAATGTTAAATTACGAAGGCCGGAGTAGGCAGGAATCCGCCTACGTGCTATGTTACATATAAACAAACATACTGTGGCAAATTTATGGAACAATATAATACTTGTTGTCAAAGAACAAACGAGTTCACTTTTGTCAGCTTCAGAGAAAACATGGCAAGGAATGAGGCAAATCCCTACCTTCTTTAATAACATTGTACTGGGATGTGTGCCTTGAAAATATTCAATCTACTAAATGCATTAAGGAGGAAACTCTAAATTCCGTATTTTGAAAAATTATTCCCAGGAATAGTGATTAATTTAATATTTGTGCAAAACAATTGCAGAAAACATTTACAGTGTAAGCGAATGCTAATAATGTCACAAATAGCCAATTTAAATGAACCTGCAAAATTCAGTCTCTAAAATGAAACTGATTTACTCTGCTTTGAATCAACTTGGTTGTGTAGTATCAAGTATCAGGTTCTATTAACTTCTTTTCTTCAAGTGCATTTTATAATGAATATGAGACATATTTCGATAGTTGAATTTAGCTTATTATGGGTTCAAAAATCACTAATAAATATCTACCCCTTACGTTGAAATCAACTCAAACTATATGTAGCAAGATCTGTTATTTGAGCAGGATTAAAAAAACATTTTTTATTAATAAATAACGTTTTAAACGTTTTTTTCTATTAACAAGAGTTTTTAAACACCTGAGCAATTAATAAAAAAACGACTTTACATGAAAAGCTTATTTTTTCTTCATCACTGTTTCAAAAAGGTAAATTTTTGGAGTCTTTCATGCAAAAGACGGTTTGGCAGCGCCGTCTGAGTGAGTCCCATAATGCTCGAGCCCCTTTCTATGGAAGTAAAGCTTGGCACAAGCGCCTTCAACGTCTACAATTTTACGTGCCATTGTCATAATAAAAAACACTTTTAAAAAACATCCTTAAAAACAGTTGTTTTAAAACATGTTTTAAAACGTGTTTTTAATACAGGGGTGCTTTGTATTTGCCAACCCTGTATTTGAGAGAAAGATAAAATCGCTGTAGGATTTTACATCCCAATATGTTAAAGTAAAAATCTGTTGTACATATAAAGATAAATGTGTAAATTATATAAATAATAGCAGTTACTAAATATGAGGACAAAATATGAAAACAGTTGCTGGTTAATGTCATTTACTGTCGGTCGAAAGAGATAGAATGTATCAATAAAAAATGAAGCATATCTACTATAACGTTTCAGGTTTCATCCCTAACCAGTTTATCACTAATTTAATATTGTAGTGATTAAAGCAAATATCAATTAATCGATACAATCTCCGGAAATCACTAATGTAATAATAAAAATAGAAGCAATATTTCAAAAAAATGCAGTGATAGAGTTAAGAATTTAAAGGCGAAAACTATTACTGCGACTTCGCGGACATACATAATTATATAAAGAGTTAATACATACTATATTATTTTAAAATCAATATATTGTGTTATATGCACTATACACACTGTAGATTTCTCCAAATAATAATAATATTCCCTAAGTATACTTCGCCAAAGCTTTACAATTGTCAGTTTACAAATGCTACCCTCAATTTTTCTGCACTATTTATATAAAGATAATTTTATACCACTAATTGTTTATGCATATAGTCATCTTTTGCATTAAAATTGGTGGTAAAGATCTAATTAAAATGCTTTCAATGATTTTTAGATGTTTCGCTTCGACATTCTTTAAACTTTTAACTTCATAACTTATTCTACAATTTTTTATCTATTCCAAAACTGTTGACTTGGTTTCATATTCCTTTGCAATTGAAATTTTATGGCAGAATCTTGAAAAGTAAAAATTAAAAAATCGTTCCAGCACTGAATTTGGAACTGCTTAAAGATTTAAGTTAAGAACTCTCTTAAGCTAACACAGACAATATAAAAATGGATTGCAATTGGTAATTTAGAGCATTTTTCGTTCTTCATAGATGCTAAGAATCTTTTTTTTGCTTTTTATGACACACTCTTTTTCGGCTGATTAATGAAAACGGGCATGTTAATTGATCAATATCGTCAAGCAAGTTTTGTTAATATCTCATTAGTAGGGTTAAGCTTTCGCGTTTTTTGAAATAGATCATAAACGTTACTCTAGTAAATAGCTAAATTTGAATTAAGTTGTTGACAAGCGTATGCTCATTTGAAATCCTAGAGAGATTATTTGATGTAAAATACTAGAAAGCAATAACATTGATTTCTGCTAAAGGCCATTTGTTTTATTGCTAATTTAATATTCGAATTGTTGCAAGAACAATTATGACCAATTATCGCAATTACAAAACGAAATATTTACATTCTCAACACATATGGCAGCATGGAAGTGGGACGTCTGGCTTTATGAAAATTTGTGCATCCTGTACAAATACAAGTGTCAATTCATCGAAATTTAAATGAGAATATTTCTTTCTATAATGCAACCCAAAATCCATCAACAAACCCATAATTGATAAAAATGGCAGAGAGAAATAGCATAAATTTACTAATTTCAAACCTAGCATTTGAAGACAGCCTACATAAGAAATCATCTCTGAATATCTGAATAATTAAAGCTTAACCAGGCTGCATCATAAAGAAAGCGAACCTAGTTACTACTACAGCTAATGCATAGTAGATATAATTAATGAATTTCAACTTTGAATAAATCTTGTCAAGTTTGACTTGCACCAAGACATACTAAAATTGCACGCAAAACGTGTGTTGACATCCTAAAAAAATAAGTAATTTTCAAAAGACAAAGCTGTAATTTTGGCTTTTTTCAAATTTTCTAAAGAAGAAAACATGATGCTTATATAAAATATATATGAAACCAGTATTTGAAAATATTCCTAAACCTCAACATTGTGTGGATCAGACTAAAAATTATAAACTTAATTCCGAATTCGCAAAAACAAGGTCTCAAAATTTAAGTTTGAAATAGCAAAAAAATAGTTTAGAATCAAAATTGAAATAACGTTAAATACCGACTTAACTGAATTGAATTGCAACTGGCATTGTAATTTATAGACCAAATTAATTGCGGCCTACTTAGTAATATTAAGAGCGAAAAAGTTATTTAAAAATTGTGTCAACTCAGGAAAAAAGAGCATTTCCATCGATTGGACAGTAGCTATGGTGATAGACAACGTTATGAATTTTTTGTAAATTAAACAATAAGTAAGATAAATATGTGCGCAGAAATATTGCGAAAGCTGTTAATCAGATAATAAAAATGTTAGGAAAGCCGTGGTTGCGCAGACTAGTTACAGGATATGCATCACCGGTAGTCATGTTAAGACCACTTCAGAACAAATTCAACGGGAAATTTTGAAATTACAGAAATGAAAAGGAAAATTTATAACCGTCTTAGACAATTATCTTTACACACAGACAGCAATTGCCACTGCAAATGAGATAAACAAATATTAGCGGCTTAGGAGAGTGAAACAGATATTGATAACAAACAAAAGCCAGTTTTCCAATAATAAACTCAGGTGGATATTAAATTCAGCAACCATGTGTTTAGCAAACACCTCTATATAAATGGGCTTTCAATCTAAATTTAGAAAGGTGGAAATCTGAAAGCCATCGTTATTAAAGAAACCATCCAGCAGATTTCATGAGATTTCATAAAACCGAACAGTTAGCTATTTAAAAAAGTGGGGTACCGAAATGATGAAGGATTCTCGTGTACATTAAACTGAAGTACCTAATATCTGGATCAATGAGATTCTTTGAAATAAATGGAACTATAATTTTTGTTGACTTCAATAATATTTGAATCTCATTACGTGCATACAACATTTTATAAATACAAAGGATTTCTATGAGTCATGCATGATGAATATTGTCATTTACAAAATCATAACTAAGCTGAGACCTTTTTTCATTAAAGACCAAACCATATAATGCAAAATTAATAAACACCATAAATACAACTAACAAAAATGAATCCGGTAGAAACCACAGCAAAGCTAAATGTCATTGTACAATATAGCATGCATATTTCAATAGAATATCGTTCTGTAATTTATAATAATGTACCTCAATGTAAATTAGAACTTGAACAATTTGCAATTTACATAATGTACAAATTTTATTTGGAACAAAAAATTCGGGACTTTTATTACTCCTGCAACGAATTCCGAAGCTAAGCCTTTAAATCACATGCGGCCGAGTTCTATTACTTTAGGCACACCGCGAATGAACGGCACTTCAGTGATATACATTTACAAAATAGTTGTTGATATCGTGGGCTTTAGACCACTTTACTACCTCAATATCAAGCATGGTGGCAAGAATTGGAAAATTGTTACAAAATTGAGTTTTTCATTGAAAAACCGTTAAGATTTTCATGTACTTCAGAACATGAATAATTTTAGCACAAATTTTTTCACCACACAGGAGAGCATATTTACACATAGATGTGTTTAGGCAATTCTTAATAGGCTTGAAGAAAAATTTTTGACAAAGTGAATAAAACTGAGTGTGGCCATATGGTTACACTAGGATAATAAGGTACTTGTCCGCAGAATATATCGCTTCGGAGGTTCAGAAGTTCAAGGATTAGATACATCTTGCTTAAGCTCGTTGACCGATTCAAAGAATATTGTGTTGATTTTGAAGAATGGAGCAGACTTGGCAAAAGCGAATTACATTGATTAGACCGGAGCGAGAAAGATGAGATTACTTAGCGAAGGCAATGATGTCGTTTTAATTAAACTATCAACCCCTTATTAAATATGCAATTATGCATCACTGTTGCAGTGCTTAGACATTCAGTTTTAAATATAATGCTTCCAAATATGTATATTAAAACAAAAACGGTTTATGGCTCTATTTATTCTTTCTAGGAAACATGTATTTCTGTTCGCATTCTATAATGCTTAGAAATTAGATCGTCAAAGCGAAATGATTTTTTTAAAGATACATCAAAAATCTTAATTGGTTTTGAAGATTCAGAAACGCAACTACACCAGGGGTATATAAAAATTAGAAATAGACAATGGCTTTTATAAACCTATTCATTCCAAAAACAATTAATGCCATAAAGCATTAGAAGCAAATGCAGTAAAATCGTCTCAATTAGTTCTCGAATACAACCCAAAAGATTCATTAGATGGATGTTTACAATTTGAAATAATTAGAAAAACTAAGCGTGTGCGGCTGTTTTCTTTAGGAAATAACATGGATTACCTCCAATGTTAATTTCCATTGAAAGTTATTGTAGACAAACACACCGGGAGAAACCAATTTCACTTCCAAAACTACGATATAATTGCTGTTGCTTAAGGAATGATATATTAAATTCTAATGGAAATTGCGGTTAACACCTACGGGATATTTGTGTTTGCGTCGGAATAACTCCACCTTCTGAACTGGGTTTTAATGTAATAATGTCACGATTGTAAATCATGCAACAATTATCTAGTTTGTAGCCATCAATTCTCATAGCAATTACAACTCATTCTGTATTACCAAAATGTAAACATAACAAGGTTGATTTTTTAAAAATAGGCATTTCTGACGATGTTAATTCGATGTTTCAAGGAAAAATATGACAAACTTATCAACTGATTGTCAATTTCCTGTACAATCAACTACGAAAAAATATAAAAAAGCCTATTACGCGAAATATTAAAATACGAATATTTCCGATAGCAATACAGACTAATTGAAATGCGGAAAAGTATAAATAGAAATTGCAAAGAAATTTAATCCTACGCCTTAAGCTAAATTTATCAAATTGATGCTAGGGCTCGTGATCGCGGGATTTCTAAAATATACAGTGCTGGAAAAAAAAGAATTCGGCAACCCATGATTTGTCATAAATATTTCTAAAAAATGGACGCCAAAATGTCATAGGTATTTCTTAATTAGATTTGGTGTTGCACAAAGAGGAATTCATCAATGTTGAGACAAAATTATTACTGTTTACTTTCAATCTCAAGAAGAAATGCTACAATGCTTGTAGTTAGCTACTCTTTTTCTTGGAAAATGACCAAATCAGAGAATCTGTAAATATTTTCATTGGCCTTTGAGATTTTTCAGTCTATGTTTATTGAAAATGTCTAATAACAGTCTTTCTTCGCCATATATGATGCCTGGATACATACTTCTTGCATCCGCGAGTTGATTATCTCCAAATATTTGGAGGGGATGAGTCAACGTAATATAGCCCGACTTATAGAGCGACCTCGAAGTACTGTCGGCGATATCATCAGACGTTTCACTTCTGAAAACATCATTGCCCCAAGCCAAAGTCTGGAAGACCAAAGAAGACCTGCAAAACTTCCCAGTCAGCTCTTATGTGCCTTTCAAAGTGAAATCCCACGAAGACTTTAGAGAAACTTCGCAAGGAATGGGCTGATCGTCAACTCGTGATAGCAAGAACTGTGCGAAACATCCGGAAGAAGTACTCAATTGGAACTTTCTTGGCACCCAGAAAGCCATTCTTAACCCCAGGGCTAAGATTGCCTCAATTTACTAGGGGGACCATGAAGTACTGTGGAAAGTCTGTAATGTTATGGGTGCAATATGGAAGCGTGGCTTTCGCAGATTGTTCACATCACTGGTACTCTCCGAAGCTCTCAATAGGTCGAATTCTAGAAAAAGATCCCTTACCATTTCTTGCAAGTGATTCAATATATCAGCAGGATGGTGCTCCATGTCATACCCCAAAAGAAATGAAGAACTTGTTCCACAAAAATGGGGTTGCTATCTTTGCAGTCTGGCCTGGCCAATCTCCAACACCTAACATTATCGAAAATATCTGGTAGGAGGTCAAATATCGAATTGGACAGCATACTCTTTACACTGAAGACGAGCTGTGGACCGCAATAATGTTAGAATTTTATGCAATTCCCAACAACTTTATTGAAAGACTTTTGCTGCAATCCCTTATCGCCTTAAAGCTAGTTTTCGCTCAAAAAGACACCATACACAATATTTGAAAAAAAATTATTAATTTATGTATCTTATTTTGAATTTACTTTTTTCGGATTTGCTCATTTGTTAAAATTTTTTCATGTAGCCGAATACATTTTTCCAATACAAGTTTTCTAATTTTGATTAAAAATTAATAACCAATTGTTATTCTACATAATTTATGGTATTAGACATACAGATTTTCCTTTCTCAATCAAAGCAACACTTAGTTATAATCACAAGCACACTATCCAATGAATGTTCATTATTTATTCAAAATTGGAAAGCGGGTCGAATACATGTTTTCAGTACTGTATTTTGTAAATTTTATCACCTAATCAAATCCTACATTGCAAGAACATTTGAAGAAACTGCAAGAATGTTTTATACATAAATAGAAAAGATTCATTAGGATAGAACTAATGGCTATGAAATATTTCTCCTAGATTATATTTATCAAGAAATTTTTGTTTGTTTGTTGGAAGCTAGTTGAATTAAAACATACGTGTTATTTACCACGTATAATTAATTTTTTCTTGCTTTTTTATTAAAATTATTTATTAAGTTTTATAAATTTAAATTTCCAGTACTGTATTCGGGATATAAAAGTTAGAAAAACAGCTAAAGTTCTCAATCAAATTGTTTATTGTTTTGGTTTATATTACTACACATTTTGAACTTAGCTGATAAAAGTAAGAATATCAATATTTTGCTGTGTTTGAAGAAGACCTGAATTTAATCAAGCATTCTCAGACAACGTTCTATATCCTTGTAAATATATTGTGAAGTTTTTAAAGTACTTTATCGCACATATTATGTAATATTAGTTTGATTTGCGTTTAAATATTGATGCTTATTGCATGGCAAACGGAGTAAGCCAAATATCAAGGGGTTAGTGAATTTTCGGTACTCAAATAATATCGGAATTTATATTGGAATTCGAGGTTAGAAGTCTTAATTAAAGTCACCTGGTTGGATGTTTAGATTTGTAATCGATAATATATATAACATGTATAGTAAAGTGCGTAGTCAGAATTTCTATTCGTGTAGCACTTATATTAGATCTACAATGACGAGGCTACGGTTTTTTTTGTATATTCGAAGTTAAAAATGAATTAGTTTTCAATAAAAACATTTTGATGAAGTGATGTTACTTTATAATAATAGTATAGTCAGGCAATACTTAAATATTTCTAAGGCACATAGACTCTATTACGGATACAGACATCGGTACAATGTTAACTAGATACAGGGTCCGGCATAAATTCCGGACACATTTCAGGGTTGAATAAAAGCCATATAAAGTGAAGTAACGAAAAAGTGTTTATATTTTTCGAAAAATACATAAAAAAAAGTTTTGTTTTATTACTTTTTAAAAATAACATCAGTTAAATTAGACCCACTATTGTCTATACATTGTTGAAGCCGTTCTCAAAAGTTTTCCACAACTCTGCGTGGATTGCAGCGACTTCTTGACAGATTGCACGTTTCAGTTGTTCGATAGATTGATTAATGTAAACTTTTGGTGACAGGTCTTCCGGTTTGTTTTCGTTTCAATGCTGATCCAGTGGCTCTGAAGTTCTCAGTCTTTCGTAAAATAGAATTTCTACTTGGTAATGCAACATTCACGTTAAGATTGAAGTGCACTCTGAAGATTCTTTCTTCACAAAAGTTTCCACAATGAAGCTTTTGTGTTGAGCAGTCCAATCAATTTCGGCGCAAGTTAAAATGAAACAAAATACTGCATCGTAAATATATATATATATATATATATATATATATATATATATATATAACAAAACTTTTTTATGTAGTTTTAGAAAATATATCTACTTTTTTTGTTACTTCACTTAATATAGCTTTTATTAAGTTTTAAAATGTGTCCGGAATTTATGCCGGACCCTGTATTTCAAAAACAAGAAATATAAATAAGTGAATTCCGAATCCTTAAATGACAGATCTTGATAAATCAGGCGTCTTAGCACGCATGAAATCAAACGCAACATAGCTATAGCTATACATTAGTCAGGAGGAGTGATACTGTCTGTAGACTGATTGTGCCAATGGGGATACTAAATAAATCAATCAAATAAGCTTAGTTCTTGCAAAATATAGCTTTGGAAATTAAACAAGTTATCTTAATAAAGACTCATTTTCAGTTTTTTCCGACAAGTTCCTCCAACTTATGTGTCAAATTTGGCGAATGTTTGTGCTTTGAAATTCAATATCTTCGTTTTATATACAAATTTACAAGTTTCTGCGAAATACATACACGACTAAGCACAATTCAGAACATTCTGACTTACAAAAATTCAATAAATTTTATAAATTCTTTAAGCAAGGAGCTTCTGATGCTCATTTCCTATAGTTTTACATACAACGGCCGTTCTTTTAGCAATTAAAAACATCTCTTAAAATAAAAGTTCACTGGCTTTTATGTGAGCAATAACTTACGACGCTAGACATTTTAGAAGACAATTTGCAAAATAGCGCTTGAACGAGGCAATATAAAAATCATCTACTGGTTACAAATTTTTGTATATTTTAACATAGAATGCAATTGAAGCATTTCGTTCCCATTGTTATCTATCGTCTACCAGTCATTTGAGTTGCAAAGAAGGCAATTATTTCACAAGCTACTTAAGATTTTCCTAAATAATTTATACTTAGGTTGCGCAAATGGTTTTCAATCTTCCAAGATAACAAAACCATACCAAAGAACACATCTCTAAGACGATATGCCAGATGGCGCATTTCGTTTTCAATTATGTCAGAGAATGACTTCTATTGGTAAAAATATAAATTCTTATGAAGTTCTATGCCATTTCCATAGAGCCTAAAATTTCATCACTATTTTTGTAGGAGGGTTATGATTCACAGGGGAACACACATTGTAAAATTGTACATGCATTGATTATTTTCCCATTGAGAATTTTACAAAAAACCTATGCATTTTTAAAATATAATGGCTAAAGAAAAAATGGTAATTGTATGTTACAATAAGAAGAACATGACGTAAGCAAATTTCTTTAGACATTTTGTCATTGTTAAAAATTTAACAAAATTCATTTTTAAACGGAAGAAGCTATTACTACACGTTTTTGGTTTTGTAAAGTTTTTATTGCACAGGCGCAATAAGTAACATGTTCAGAGTTGTTAGTAAATCTGAGGTCATACATTTGACATTTTAGTGTTACCAAGAAAACAACTTGTTTTTGTATGTATTGCAGCAACTATTTGCTCTGAGTGGATTCTTCATTTTTTGGACACTCCATTGCAATCAATAAAATATAAAATCACATCAATGTAGGGGGGAGTTTAGGATTTATGAAAAGGGGGCTGCCACAGCTGTTTTGTTTGTGAAGATAAATTTACAAACGACCAAAACTCAATTGGTTTTTTGGATATGGAAACATTGCATCTAAAATATTAGAAGAAATGTTTTAGGACCTAACAACTTTAGTGAACTATAAAACATGCCAATTATTTTAAGATTTCTGATTAAATTATTAAATATTTTTCCACTACTTGTATTCAATCTGAAAAATGACAATTAAATAGTAATTTAAAAAAGTAATAAATATCAAGAGTTCGAATACAAAATGTGATATATCCATTTTTAGGAATTTTCAGAAATCCTTTTGAAATGACTTTTCATAAATATATATCTAATATGGGAATGCTATTATATATATATATACATGTATATATATATATATATGCATAGTACTAGGTAAAATCGTTTATAAAAGCATTCATTTTTTAAAATGTGATAAATCCTTTATATTGTGTTTTCAAAATTGGTAGGCCTCTTAATGATTTAGTGCAATCTAAACAGAAATGAATATAAACCTAAAACTTTGACCCAAACCTGACGCTTTGGCACATTTAATGATACCTACCAAAAAATTCTTTAATTTTTCAGTTTGATAGACCAAAGGGTATCTTAGAAATTTATAATGAAATTTACATACACTAAAATTATGAACTTTAACTGAATTTTACAGGAGTAATGTAAAATGTTAAAATGCAAAGATTATTTTTCAACACATTGCTTATAAATTCTAGACTCATGGCGCTTCATTTGGGTTGATTTGCATGCAATATTGCGTAATAGCTTAGTAAATTATTTTAAATACTTCGGCCTAAGCCTGGTCCGTTCCCCTGCCCTTAGTGGAAAAACTGGGACATTTAATTTCACAATATTGAAAAGGTGTGGAACATGGATGAAATCAAGTGGGACTAAATTGGACTGGGACCGGACATGGCCAACTTAATATATTAAGTTGGCCATGGACCCGACTAAAAAAACTTTGATCTTACACAAACCCCAATATGAAGTTAATACAATGTATGTTTCATATCGGTTTACTCAGCAAACTAGCACTTTAAAAAATTCTGATTTATATATATATATATATATATATATATATATATCCTGTAACAGTTGATAGTAACAAGACGATTGTCTTTGGGAACAAAATATTCTAAACAATCCTACGTCAAAATATTTAGTAAATTTAATAGTTAAATATATGGAAAGGTCTGCTGCTGGAAAATATTCGACCCTCCTGTCTCCTTTGCTATGCTGGCGGTTATACATTGTAGGCTTCGTAATTGAGGAGCTCTTTATGATTGTGAGAAGCTGTAATTAAAATGAGGAAAACGTATTTAGCAAAAGAAGTTAAGAAATTAAAACCACTGACGAAAGCAAGCAAACTACTGACTCGTTCCAACTTCCTATTCTAAATTTAATTTAAAATTCACATGAAACCTTGCCTTTAATTCTATCTTTTGCTTAAATAATGCAGATAAAGTCTTTTGTGTGACGTACACTTAGGCGCCAATATATCTGCTGCTCTAAGGAAGCAACAATTCAATTTATTTTAAACCACACTTTCTGAAAACTAATTGTTGCAGACTTTTCTTCAATGATCTATGGACCGCTGATCCATGGCTTTACTTAAAATACCTTAAGTAAGTCATGTTTGATCATATTTTAAAGATGCAAATAGAAAAACTACTCGTATTGCGTATATTACGTTTAATAAGGATTCTACGTAATTTGCAATTCATATCCTATAGTGATTATAGCTAGTACCGTACGCTACTAAATAAGACATTAGGCGTCCATTCTATTAATTTCATGATCTCGATAGCATAGACTGATTTGTAGATCAGTGCTTTAAATGGGTTGTGTTACATTTATTGATAGTTTTTTAGGAAGGGTTGGGCAATGCCTTTAAGCAATAGGATCATGATTTGGTCATTGAAGGACACTATGCATGCACGATTGCAGAGAGCTGTATATTGCTTGTGTTAAATTTTTAAATTTCACCACAAAAATTGTACGGTTTATTAATATTTGTCTATATTTAGTCTTTAATAATATTTGTATGTGTTGCTTTTGAAACGTGTTTATGTAGATTGTTATGAAGAAGAACCTGTAGAAGTATATTTGGGTATACTTGGGTCACATTTTGACCTAGCATGCAGCATTGGGTTGGATCAAGCGCATTTGAAGCTCCGGACAACTTCGGTTGCGTTGGGTAAAAACTGACTAGCTGAAGTTTGAGTTGAGTCAAAATATCTTGGCCCATTTACAGCCCTATTGTAAATATAGGATAAAACCCATAAAAACATAGAGTAACCACCGTTAACGAGCTTATTGCATTGCAGTAGAATCGGTCAAAATAACCGTCTTAGTATCGATTCCATAAATATGGCTTGGTAATGGTCTTTCGCACATATTTCATAAACATTAAACATTCTAGACACACCCCGGCATTTAAATTTTGCTGTGATTCTTCCTTTCACTTATTAATCTTAATGTATATAAAACTTTCACTTTATAGACTGTGTGTCGTTTAAATGCTTTATTATTCAATAATGTGCATAAAAGAAAAAAGGTGTTATCCTAAATCTTGGATATAAAAATAATAGAAATAAATCAATAAGATATTACTGGTAGACTATTATCCGTAGTTTATTAACACTACTTGATATTCCAAAATGCTAGCTTTTAGGCAATGAGAGTGTAGGCTTTGTAAATATCACCCTAAGGATCGCTTAAAATTCAAAGGGATTTACATAAGCCTCTGTTTAAAATACAAACAGTCGTTTTGTAACCCATTTCTTTCAAAGCACTTTTAGTGAGCACTGAGAAATATTGGGATTGAAAACAAATCGGGAATGGCAATAACAAAGTGTATACGGAAATCACCTCATAAAATAATTTCGATCTTCATAAATTAAATAAAACTTAAAATGAGACTATAAATAATAGAGAGACGAAGTTTCGGTAATAGATTGCAATGACTCGAACTTAAAACATTCCAAGGTGTAAATATATATATGCTGATAACACCATCAACATATACAAAAAACTGCTATAAACAATTTGACATCGTATCCTTATTTCACCTCATTCCTAAAGAGGTCTCTCATATTTAAGAATTAGCCACATCAAAATAATATATAAATTATTATATAATTATTTGTCTTCATATATATATATATATATATATATATATATATATATATATTAATGTAACCGAGAAGTCTTAAGAAAAGGTGTGTATAATTGCACACATATTACTAAGCATGTTATTTAACAACATGACTTATTTTGCTTTATTTATGCATCACTGGAGATGATTCTTTTCGATTGCTTAACTTTTCTAAACAAACAATGACAAAATTTGTAAACTGCATTTCACGAGGTGTCGGCATTAATTTAAAATGGAGTATTCATCAGCCGGTGTAAAATTTTATGCATTTACTGAAGCTAAGAATAATGTTATTGCATATGAAATTAACAACAACCTTGTCACTGCTTTAAATATGCAAGCACCTTCATTGCAATTTAAAAAGACATGCTATGAAAATGTGGATTCAGTTGAACCTTAGACGAATTTGTTAAATTCAAATAGCCTTGTATATATTTTGATTAATAAACAGCAATCAAAAATCACAATGGAACAAATCTCATCTTTAGGTATGCTAAACAAGTGAAACAACTTCTTTATTGAAATTTAAATAAGGCCATAAGAAATGAAATTGTCTTCGTGGTTTAAACGAAATGAATAGTCTTTTTTACAAAATTCTTTTAATGAAAAAAATCGGTTAAACAAAACTGGTCATTTATTTCGATTTTTTTTCAATTTTGAAGAAGAAAATGAAATTCCTTATATAGTAAATGACAATCGTGAATATATGACAAATCAGTAATACTTTAAATGAAAGATTTGTGAAACTAAGAACGAATGACAACCTAAATACAAAGTTTAAACATTTCTATCATAAGCATCGCAATATTAGAAAAAATTATTATCCCTATAAACCATGATTTTTTACCTTAGTAGAATTTTACAAAGAAACAAAGAATATTAATTGGAACAAAGTGAAAGGTCATTGTGAATTTCCTCCTTGGTTGTTTAAAAGTGCCTTAGATATTTTATTGAGGGCTCTGTGTGACTTATTTAATCAATGCTTGCAGAATCAACTTACCCTGATTACTTAAAAATTGCTAAAGTTACACCAATATATAAGAAAAAAAGAAAAGATCTTGCAGAAAATTACAGACCAGTTTCAGTATTAACAGTAATTTTATATATATATATATATATATAGCATTATTAGATATTTCAAAGGCATTTAATTCAGTATACCATTCTATTTTAGTGGAAAAGTTAAAGCAGATTTATAATTTTAGTGATTCATTATTAGAGTTATTAAATAGTTATTTAAGCAATAGATACCAGTACGGGAAACTCAAAGAAGAAATATCAAATTAATTAGAACTAAGCCATGGAGTATCGCAAGGATCACTAATGGGTCCATTACTATTTAAGTTATATGTGCATGATATTGATCAGTGCATTACTAGCAATCATGTACAATTTGCAGATGATACTCTCATTTATTGTAATGATATTTTAACTTTAAAAGAAAATGTCGAAAAATTGCAATAATGTTTTAATAAAAATGTGTTAAAACTAAATATTGAAAAAACTATATTTATGTAATTAACAATAGAAGAAATGAATCAACATTAGAAAGTATTAAGATATTTAACAACGTCATTCAGGAATCACCAAAAATGAAATATTTGGGAGTAGTAATTGATAATAAATTGAATTTTAAAGACAAGGCAAACAACATCATAAAGAAAATGGCGTATGGTATAAAATCAATTCAAAAAATTGGAAAGTTTATACCAATAGAATGGAGGTAATACTCTTTCGATCACTTGTTCTATCCCATTTCTTGTACTCATTTTGTTTATTAAAGAATTAAAAGAAAAAAGCAAAATCGAAATTAGAGAAAGTATTTAAATAGGGAATAAACATAATTAGTAACAAAAATCAAAAGAAATAATGTGTAAATACCATCTAAGATCATTAGAAGCTCTTCAAAATATTAGATGTTTACCGATATTTTGTAAAAGAAAATCGAACTTTTCTAATAAACTAAATCAAAGAACAATTACATTTGGTAAAACTAAGCATAATAGAAAAGTAATGAAGAACGGATTCCTAAATTATTCAATATCGCTATGGAACAAATTGGATTATAGCACAAGAAGTGAAAAAAATTATACAATATTTAAGATGAAAAACATGGTTATACGAAAAAATATCAATTATTTGACTAATTATAGAATATGATGCTCAACTCAAGAACAATAAGTAAAAAATATTTATTAAATTGTATGTAGTTTATAAATGTAACCAAGAAACAAACATTTACTGTGATAACTAAGCTCACATGAAAAAATTTGCATTATTTATATTTTTAATAAGTTTGTAAACTTAATACATTTATTTGTACATGAGAATTTAAATATATGTTGTTGTTGTTATAATAGGACAATATTGCTTTTGAATTAGCAATTTATAGATCTCGATCGAGTGCTTATGTTAATATATTTTTAGAATTAAGAAACCAAAATCCTCTTAGGATCCTTCTACTCACTGCAATCAATACAGTTTAAAATTAGAGACATTGGGGTCACTCCACTACAGAAATTTTAACATTATTATAAAATATTATGCAATGACGAAGAAAAAAGATTTATCAGATACCCCGATGCTCTAAAGCCTTTCTATCCTTCGTACTATTGTATGTTATGTAACATCATTGCATACTAAGCAACAACTAATTATGAATTGGGTAACCGTTTATGACTACTTATATATCAGTGCATAAATTTTCAGCTCAATAAGCCAGCATACAGTATCATGTTATTGCTCTATTTATATTTTTGTTTAGAATAATCATAAGATAAAAGAAATTGAAAAATTACGGAATGCATTGCGTTGTAGAAACATTGCAATTTTATTCACGTGGCTTAGCTTGCTGTTGATACACTTTAATGAATAACCCGAATTAAGTGTTGTTACTTCTCTGTATTTTTCCTCAGCTTGTGTTGCCAGTATTGTTGCGATAGTTTAGTTTGTGTGCATCTCTGTTGAGGAATCTGATGTCTAGGAATAGATAGACTTGAAATATCTGGCACACTGAATTATCAGATATTTTATTTTTTATTGTTTGTAAAGCAATACAATTTGTAATTTCTTACTTTCACTTATCTGTGCACCTTGCCTGCTTGCAATGTAAATAACAATAAAAATAATGCAAAAACATGTTAACTTTTTTATTAATCAGCAAATGAATATCTACGATCTGATCAACAAACTAAAACACATGTTCCCTCTAACCTGTTATTCTTCTTCTATAGTATGTAGAATTTTTACATTGCGGGTAGTTGATAATCATTCTTGCCATAGCAAATAGTTGGTCAATATCATTATTATTCCACAATTAACAAGCAATGGCCTCGAACCATAGGAGGTGGCCGGGAGCAGTTCCCAATTCTTGATAAAATTGTAATATTTTTAATTATTTCTATGGCTTGTGAATGCAAATCATATCAATATAGTGGAAAACTACAAGGGATGTGCCGAAAACCGGTATATTGGAAAATCCGCAATTACACAACCGGATCCGGATATTCGGTAAAATTTAACTTGCTTATCGGATTTTACCGAATAACATATTCTAAGATAAAACTTGATTTGTAAATGAAATTGTCGAGAAAAACAGATCCGTAGCCAGCATTATAACCTAAAGGGGGGTTGATGACAAGTTCGACTTCTTCATAAGATAAGCTAAAATTTTACTAAATATTTGCACCATTTTATTTTTGCTGCATCCATGAGCGTACGTGGATTTTTAGTCGGATGAGGTCATCTAGTAAGTGATCAAGTAAGTGACCAAAGGCGGGGAGCCCCACGAAAAAATTTTGAAAAGATAGACCTTAGAATTGCATTATTGAGAGAAAGTTACAACAATTGAATTAACACATTTTATTTTTACATGCTGATTTTGCTTTTAGCTTTGTTGTCTAGGAGGGATTGCCTGACCCCTCTTATCCCCTGTGACTGCGGGCCTGAGGAAAAAGCTATACTTTTCCCATGATATTAAAGTTTTCATGCAACAAAACAAGTTTTTCTGATATATACGAGCGTATTATATTTCATATTCATAAATTTTCATTTGCAAGAAGTCGATATTAACCGAGAAATGAGGTTGTTCTTCATTAATAATTTATTGGTCTATTTTGCAGTCTGCTTAAAATTAGATGGTTTTCAGACCTGAAGTGCAGTAAAATAAGAAATTATAAAGTCATAAAATATATTTTTGTTTTTTGAAAAATGCGGTAATAGTTGTGGCTGAAATGTTATAAAAGTAATATTTTGGCATAGTTTCATTAAATTATTTGAACTAATGTATGTATGTATGTATGTATGTATATATATATATATATATATATATTCAATTTCAAATAATGTACTTCCTGGCCTAACCCCGAGAATTTTAACTGCTAGCTAATTGTTGGCCTGATCCGAACCAATGGTTGCCACGTTTCTAGAGCCGGCTATGTATGCGGACAGCTGGAAAATAATAACGAAACTACATGCATTATTTCATGGATCTTGAAAGGGACACCTATTGCAGAAATGTGACATGCGTATTCAGCCAAAATATATTACGGTTAACAATAGAATTGCTTGAATTAATGCTGCTATCATAAAAAATCAAAGTTCAATGTTTCCACCAGATGTTATTACTCCCACTTTTGATCTTGAAAATGATAGCTGTGAAATAACGATTAGAAAATCCCGGTTTCACTGCAATAATCGAAGGACAGGGAATAGACATTTAAACGAAATTGTATGCCAAGTTACGAAAATGTCAAACAACATCGGCAGGAGCTCAGAGATGTTTCTCTATGTTGAGAAAACTCTTAACCTATGACAAAAATCTTAACCGCAATAATATATGGAAATGTATGTGATGTTATTATAATTTAGTGAAGTAGTTGTTTAAAAAATTGAATTATTATTATGAAAGAGTTTTTGTATTTGTTTTATTCTTGTACTCAGTAATAGAAAAACATTTTATATTTCCGAAATGGATTATTTTGAGAAATAGATGTTCATATTTTAGAGCTTATTTAACTAAGTTCCGTCATATTTTGTCATAAAAATATGGTCATACATTGTTTTTTTAAAGTTATATTTCTGGTTGCCCTAGTAATAATTGAATAATATATTATCCGTTATATTCAATTCACTATCTAGATGCTATCCTTAAATCTACAATGTCATACATTATATATTATATAAAATTTATTCAAATGTCAGTTGGGAACTAAATTAGTTTTTCTTGGATCCACAGTGCTGTTGTGGCTATTCAAAATTATAATTTTTGAAAACTTTTTAGATGAATATAGGTGGAGTAACAACATTCGTTTCAATGCGCAAGGCCTTGACAAAATGATCAATTTACTTCTCTGCAGGACATACATTACGATAAAGTGTTTGTCAATTGTTGAATGCAAACGCGCTCAATCTTTTAATAATTCAGATTCGTTTATGCACATAGAGAGGCATGGAATCAATATTTTTTTCTATGCACAATTACGTATTTCGTGAATGTGTTATCTGATTTTTGTCTTTCTATTCAACCAACATTGACACATTTTCATACGTTATATTTCCGTGTTATAGTGTGACATCAACTAGAAACCTACAACATATTCACAAAATTACAAGTAAAAAAATTCTTACTATCCAATATAACTTTATAGACAGAGAGCTTATAAAAATGGACTGGCCTGGCTTACACATATTTTATTATATAATTTTGAACTCGAGTTAGAGGATTAAGATTTGTTTTTGAAAATGAGAACCTAAAGCGTTTTGATATTAAACTAAAAACATATGTGCAAATGGTACAAACACAGAAGTTACAAACTAAATTTTGCATTTAACAATTCGAATTAAACAAATACAATTTACAAATTTAGTTACAAATATTAACAATACATCATTAAATTAGTGATGGGTTTGGATCTATGACCCGATTTTAAAACAGCATTTACCATAGACTCGTCTGTTTGTTCACTTTGATCGTTGGTGTCTAAAATCAGAAAATCATTTTCAAAATCAATAAATATATTGCAAAAAGGAATAAATGAATTTAGTCATTGATTTAGTTTGTTCAAAAAGCGCTGCAGCATCATGTGTACGATTGGAAATGTAAAGCAATGAATTTCAAATATGTATAGCGTCCGGCAAAAATGTCAGTCTACGTTAAATTTATTTAATATTATTTTTATGCGTTTGTGAATTTTTTCATAGATAACATTATACCAACGTAATTTAATTTTAGAAATTTATTAAGCAAAAATTTACACAAAAAATGACACCCTCTACTGAGTTAATAAACTTACATTCAGACAAGGTGCCAATTAGTAGAAAGTGTATCAAAAATACTAGTTGAAGTCTGGTGACATGACAATATTTGCAGTAAACGTCATATGTAGCATAATGTAAATGAGTTCAGAAAGGTCACAGAACTATAGGTTCTGGTCGCCCACGTTCATTCAGATGTGATGAAAACATTGAAAAATTTTTGATAAAGAAACATTTTGCAAAATTTGCTTAAACATGAAAAACGCGAATTTTGTAACTACTTAATAGGGTTGTAGTCACGAAATTCTAAAAATAATTTTTAGGCCAAAATCGACTATTATATTAGTAAATTTCGATATTTTTTAAAAATGCTCATTAAAATTTGAATTCAAATATAAAATAGAGGAACAATTAGGTAAAATGGAAAACGTGATCTCGATACTTAGCGAACCACTTTAATTAGTTCATTAATCACAGTTACATATTGTATGGTCAACTATTCCATACCATTCTCAAGCAAAGTTTTTCATAGCTTCGAAATTTTTGTTGAAATGCTTAAAAATTATACTTTGTCATGTGTGAACAGTACTTCACAACAATTTTAAAAAATACTCAACTTCAAGTAATTTTACTTTCATAATTTGGTAAATATAAAGTGAAAATTTCTTAATTTTTTTGTTAATTTTTGTGGTAAAAAAACTGTTTTAAAATCAAAACAATAGTCGCCCTATTCATAAGCCTCAGCTTGACTAGATGTATTTTTGTTTACTCTGCGTAATGCAGCTGTCTGTTCTTCTCGATAGGAAGTGATTGTGACTGAAGTGTTTCCAATGAACCAACATAATATTGTATAAAATATCTCAAAAGCCCTTTTGGAGATTATATATTTAATCAATTTTTGATATTTCTGTTAATTAAATTCTTTAAAAATCCAGAAGAATCTTTAAAGTTTCTTTAGGAATCATTAAAATTGCTTAAAGTTTCTTTGAAAATCCTTAAAAATCTTTCTAATTTTTTGATACAATTTGATTAAAGTTTTGTTAAATTTTAATGAATTTACAACTAGGGAATTTGTGGATTGGGGGAAAGGATGGAACCTGAAAATCATCAGTAGGAGTTCATTCACTTAGAACATAATTGATGGAGACACGAACCTCAAAACAGAGTAGCTAAGTCCCCAGTTGGCAAGCTATGCTACTTGTGTACGGAGAGTTAAAGAAATATGTCATTGGGTTAAGTACATCTCTTAAGCCTTGTCAAATCAATCAAAATCATAAGACACAGGAATCCATTTATAAGAAGCCAAATTACAATATTTTGATAGTTACATGCATGTGGCAGATTTATGCTCACTAGGTTTTCACATATTCGAATGATAATTAAAACAAACTAAACTAAATTGAGTATACTTATATAGAAGAAGTATTAGTTATTAAGAACACTTTACCTTCCTTGGATGTTTGTGTACTGAAAATTGTCACTGGATTGTGATGCACGGGTGAATTTGGGGCTGACTTGCTTTTCTTGGTGGGATTTTCTTGAACAGGGCATACTCCTTGACTTACGCTATTAGAGAAGGTTGTGCTGCGTCTTCGGAATGAACGCTTTTGCAGTTTATTGTTTGAGTTACTAAGGTTTTGTCCCATGAAAAATTCCCAATGATTATTCGTTTAACAAGGTACATAAATTCCAACTGAGTAAGCTAACAGCAAGTAAAGCGAAACCAGTAAGAAGAGAGCTTTGGTTGCATTTAGCAGATATAAAAACAATGAAAAAGCCGAAAACGATATATAAATTGTTGATTGGATGAGAGAACAGTTACAGTTTTCGGTACGCTACGATAAATATAAACACTCAAAGTACGATTGCGCGTACGTCTGGTAGCATCAAATGCCAGCCGACGAGTCAGCAGGTTCCCCATTCATTGCATGACTCAATTGTTCGACAACCGTTTTGCAAAGTGGCGCTTAAAATACTATTCAAGTGTCAGTTATTGCTTTTAAATCTAAATCAATATGTCATTGAATTGAATTGTTAAGGGAATTAATCGCTATCTGGGAAATATTTGCTAATCACTAATAATCAGCACAATTCTAAATCTATGATTATAATTACACTTGTTTTCGATTGCTGTAATTGTATAGGAAATTCACATTTTGATTTACAAGAAAGGTAAAAAGGGGGTAAAAGGGGTATGCAGCAAATTATTTTAATGAAACGTCATTGATCATTACTTTAGATAGCTATCAAGATCGTTTGTGAGACATAGATTTTGGTTTCAGCATTATCCTATATACTTTGAAAAATTGAAATATCAGGTTTGCCGTGGAGTGACATTTTTGGAGCCACGATCCACACCACAAAAATGTCTACAAATCACGTCACAAGTCCAACACAGGAATAGAATTTTGCCCGACAAATCGTCACAATAATTTTTTTTGACAAAACTGGTAAATATATTTCAATATAAAGCACTTGTAGACACTGAAATTAAGCATATTTTGAATATAGTAAAATTTTACAAATTAATAACTATCTTAACCAAAGTCATATTCGTCAAACCATTTTTTAATGTTCGCGATTTGATCATTTTTAGAATTTTAGAATTCTACCCCACTCCCGGGATTAGACTGGTAAATATTGAAGAAAAATTTTTTTCTTGAGTAAAATCAATTCTTCCGGTTACAATCTGGCATATGTAGCAAGCAATGGCTTGCATAGGATTTTCTGACGGGGACCTTAAAAAAGACATTTTATGACCTTAGTTGTTAAATTTTTTAAATTTTTAGCTAAAAAATTTTTCGTATAGCCAATCAAAATCAGAACGAATCTGCTGACAGATACGGCTTTCTATTTTTGCATCTCTGTGATTTACTTATGTAGTTCACAAATAATTTGACATATCTATTCAAATAGTAGTTTTTCAGAATCGGATCTTACATTTTAGGTATTCCCAAAGCGAGTGGATTATATTGGTATATCCATTGTATTGCAGTATCAGGGCATAAAAATGGTTGTTACCAAGTCATTACATTTAATGAAGCTCCTTTAAGAGCTGCAAAATGATTCTTACTGTATATTTCTGAAATACAATCTTAATTAGGACGTATTCGTTTTAGTGCAAATACATACCTCAAAACTACATGGAATATCGGAAATCATTTGATTTCTTATTCAAAAACTGAATCAGACTACATATAAATTTTCTGTGTTAACAGTTTCACAAATCACTAGCTATTTCATAATTGCAATTCCCATGACACAAAACTGCCTAAAAACATTTGTCATTAATGAAGCTATCGTCCGATAATTCCCAATGAGCATAACAAAAACAATTGCGGAAATTGAAAAGTTAAAATTGTTACTAAAAATATCAAAACCCGAAGTTCTTAAAAATCTTTAGTAAATTTATACCCGCCGATTTGATGGGGTTTGTACCATCCCTGTTTACGTAGTTTACCCTAAACAGCACATTGTGCTCATAAGGTTACAATCGGTTTGGTCGATATTCTCAAACAATTTTCTCTAAACCTGGGATTTTGACACAATTATGGGTGAGTTTACTTCCATTTTCTATTAATAAGTTGTCATAAAAATTATTCGTGTGTTTGAAGAAAAAATATCAACTTTTTCGGATGGAAAATCCTATTTTTGCAAAGACATTCTTCCTTTACCTAGTGTTCAGATAATAGCGGTCTGAGGCCTATGGCAGCAAAACCTAACCTCAACTAATGTATTTTGTGCCAGTAAACCACACAAGTCCCATTCGTGATGCGCGGCAAAGTCAGAAATCATCACAAATGTGCGGCTGAAGGAGTTCACGTAAGCACTCGAATTATGGATGAAAATGAAAGAAAAAAAATGCTCTATTCAATGGTACTTTCTAATTTGAGAAAGCTTCATTATTTAGTAAGTTATGAGCTTCTATGGAAACCATAACAAATTGTATAAATATCTGGGTTTGCATAGGATTGAACTTTATTGCGGACTGCAAGAATAATGCCATCTGTACCGGAACTTTGCATTAAACAATGACGAATTGTGTCAAATAAATACAATTAAACTATATTTTTCTAAAAATCAGATTTAGTTTAACCATGTTTCTCAGTGGGCCCTGCTGACAGACTTTAATGAAAATTTTTAAGAAAATTACTTCACAGTTAAAATGGACCAAGAACTATTGTGTTTAGTTGAGAGGCCGTTATTTAGTTCCCTAACTCTTTATTTACCTACTGTTCAACATAGTTTATGATCATTAGCAATTGGCCCATGAACTAAGATTGATTAATAGCAATCAATCTATAAAAGTAAACAGACGCACTCCAACATTAAATCTCTCATTTATAGAAGCAATGAAAAACTCTTTGTTAAACACCTCTATAAAAGCATCGAATGATTTGCCTAGATTAGCAATCAATACATTTAAAATAGTATAAACTAAGTCATTGTAATCAACGTGTGGAATAGTTTGTGCGCAATGTTTCTTGTAGTATATGCTACCAATGTGATCGAATATTTTCAAAGCAATTCTGAATGAAGATTCTTTTACATATTTGACAAGTCTTTTTGTCTTCAATAGCCTTTTCGTTTTATTCCAGTCTCATTTGCTTTAGAATCTCCCCGAATTCAGCATTTTAGGGCTAAAATATCAATTTGACGCTTATACTTTATGTAGCCGCATTACAAGGGACAAAAATGTCATTGAAGAATATATTTCATAAGTAACTAATACTTAAATAATGTATTGCGTTTTAATGCAGTTAGCGAAATGATGAAAAGTTGCATATATTATTTTATATATTTAAGGTGGTCCTATACTAAAAAATGTCAAAATTTTCAATTTTTTTATTTTGGTTGTTTTACATACTTTCAACTATCTGTTAACTGCTGGTATAGCTATTTTTTCATGAAGAATTATATAAATTAGTTTAAAAGTAATTTTAATATGTGACACTTAAAATTTCAGAAACGATTTTCCTCAGTTACGCCCCTAGCAACCATCTGTGTCTTTGATTTTGACTATTTATACCTATTTATTAAATCATTTTTGCTTATTCTATTATTTAGGAGATATAATATGAAAGAAAAAAATTTTTTGAGGTTAAATTGATCAAATACCAAAACATATTAAATGAAGGGGATTTTTTGCATAAAACGTAGTTTTCTTAGACTTGCTAATTTTTGAAATGGTGCGATCAATAACTTTTGAAATAGAAGTCTGATTGACTTGAAATTTTGTATGAGTGTTAAAATTCATAACATCAACTTACTGTACTAAAATCTTTTTGATCTGATTGTTGAAAATTATTTTATAGGTTGTTTACGTAATAAATGACCTTCAAAAATTTAATTTCAGGACCAGATTCTTTTTTTCCATAAAAAAATAAGTATACACTCTTTGAGTTTGTTTTTAGTACAGTAAGTGCATATTTATAAATGGAATACTTATGTAAATTTTTATTTTAAAACTCTCAGTCAATTTAAAGTTATTGACCGCACCACAATATCCCTAAAATAGACCTGTTTGGTTCGTAAAAGCAGGACCAGACAGTAAATTTTGAAAATTACGTATTTTTTTTAAATTTTCATTCATTTTCAAACAAATAAACAATTAAAACTTAACTTTGAAAAGAAAACATGGCGTTTCTTTCTTTTAGTAAAGGACCACCTTAAGAAATTATATTTAAACTCACACTACTTGAAATTTCGACTATCCAAATCTGCCGCATTAAGCTCAGAATTCAAAAGTATTGTAACAAAGTCAAACCTGATTGTGATTGGTTATGATGATTATGTATGGAAGTTTTCATTTTGTGCAAAATATATTTTTTGGTTCATGGATAATAATAAAAATACGAAATGGAAATAGATCAATTCAAGAGAATTGCAAGACTCAAAATGTTTATTCCAAAAAAGCACTAAAAATCTAATATTTTGAACAATTTCAGTGGTTTTCAATGATAGTTTAAGTATTTCTCTAGATTATAAGAACATTGGAAACCATTTGTCCATTTGCCTTTTGTTCCAGAATTTGCTTAAAAATCAAATGACAAATAGAGTAAAAAATGAACGAAAAAGTGACATCAATTTAGGTGGAAGATTTTTAAATAGAATTGATGTTATACCATATGCTCATATTCTCTAAATTAATAATATTCTTTACTTTATGTACAAAATTCACTTTGGTTTTGGTGTTTATTAATAGGCGAAGTACAAAAAAGAGAAACATGTTTTAATACAAGCGTAGTTTAAGTTAAAGTGCAAATATATTAAATTATTTTGACAAAAATTTGTAACAAGTAATTATATATATATATATATATATATATATATATATATGCTAAAAATGTCTTCAATCCTCCTGCAAGTAGTGAAGCAGCAGCAGACATTCACATTCTTTCTCCATATGCAGTGTAGTAGACATCAGTAACTTCTACATTATCTGAATTTTTCTATTATTCATTAAATTTAGCTTGAGAAATTGATTTTTGAAAATTATTTTGCATAGACTAAAATTGATTAAAATCTAGTCGGATGTGACACCTAAATTATGATTTCCAACCTTAATAATCGTAGAAATTAACCAAAATGAAAACAAAATTACACATGACTAAGGAGAAATTACGACTTCGTTTGCAAAAAACTACCGATTATAGTACGAACTACATACAGTTCTCAATATTTTTATCTCAAAGGGTGACTTCTTATCTTAAAATTTGGTATAAAGCAATGTTAAATAAATTAAAGTTAATACTTTAATGTTAAAAAATTCTATAAAAAGTGGGCAATAACACAAAAAGATTAAGTCTAATTTTTAAAGTATGACTTCATGACCTCATGTTCAATATATGAAGCCTCATGGCCTACTGGCTTCATTTTGAGGTTACCCCTTTGTGAGATATGCGAATTGTGTATCACTTCTATTAATGGCAGTGGTGTTAATTTGATTCTACAAGGCATTTCGAAGAATTCTCGTACTGAAAATAGCCTGTCATGAAAAAAGTATAATTCATCAGCAAGAAAGGTTTACATGTAAGTCAATGAATTTTTCAAAATTGTTAGAATCAATATTTTTATCTTCTTCTGTGCTTTTCAAAGATTAAATTAGATTTTTCATGTAAAATATTAGAATTTTGTATTTCATGAAAAATACTTAAGATTGAACAAATTAAAAAGAAATTTATTTCTCACTAAGACATTATTTTTATTAATAATTACAAAACGTCATAAAGACCTATTACATGTGTCTTAAGAACAAGCTTGAAGAAACTATTTGATTTTTTAATTTTTAGTGCCCAATTACCCTAAAACCCTTGTTTGTTTTGGCAACAGAGAGAATAAATTGAAAAAAAGTTACAGAAATATTTCATATATAATTTTAGAAAAAGTGATAACATTTTGAGGACTAAATGTTTAAAAAAAGAACAAGGGCGTAGGAAGCATCCCTCTGCTTGAAAGACATAGCTCTTTAATGTAATGCAATTACTTGTTTATTTATATATTATATATATAATAGTATTTTATTCTCCAATTTTTGAGTACCTAGCCCCTGATTTTGAAAAGCCTTAATATCATGGATTTATGTACCATCAATATTGTAATGGTCACAATTCCGGTTTTAATGGAATTCAATGTAAATTTTCATTTTACTTATATATGCAGATTTTAAATCTATATAATTTCTAAAGTAGACAATTAAATACGTCTATTAATGCATTACTTAAATTATAATTTGTTTTAATTTATTAATAGCGTGATTTATAAAATATTTTGAAACGTCTAATCAAGGACAAGACATTTAAAATTAAGTGCAGGTTGCTGAACTTTAATTTAGCTGAAATTGCTTTAGAGGTGCACTGAAATTCAACACACAAAATAATTTTTTCAATCGAAAATATTTTTCAGAAACCATAGGGAAAAAGATTACAATGGCTTACCTTTGTTCCAGTAAGTTTTTGTTCCCTTCTCATCAAACTATTTGAGGGTTTTGACGCATTATATGTAACATGAGGAGTTTTTGCTGCGGTGTTTATTCATGCCAATGTTCTATTCTATTTTATATGTATTTATATATATATATATTTCTAAATTTAAACTAAATTTATTCGTTGAATTTGACACAATGCTGCTTAATGCAATCATCAGAAACACTACAAATATATTTATCATATAAATACAGAAGAAGAAGAAACAATATTTTCTACAATATTTAGCAATATAGATATTGGTCACAGTATAAAAGTGCGTCTAAAATATACATGCACACTAATATATATATATATATATATATATATATAGGACACTCATCTTCAAAATTTATTTCTGCAATGAAGAATGCAATAGCTTTGATTTCTATCACTAAGCTTAATTTTGGAATTTTGAATTCAAATTTTCATGCAATTTTTTAATGAAAAATATAGTTTTCATTCTATGTTCCTGTGAAATGGCACCCTAAAACTATTTTTATAAATAATCAAGCAAACTATAGTGCAAAAATCGAGTTCAGTGTAAAAAAATTAGTTTATTCGTAAATTTTTACATAAATGTATTCCGTTGTCTTGAAAAACATACCATTCAAATATTGCTAAAATCCCATTACTTTAAATGAATTTGCTTCAAAATCAGTGATGTAAAAGTATTTTTACAAACTTTTACTCGTAATGTTTCCAAATTTTCTGAATGAATTCGTACACAAAATTTAGAATAAATTAAATTTTTTACTGTGAGTTCGAATTTTTAACTTTTAATTACATAGCATGTTTATTTATGGAGATAGTGTTTAGTGTGCTCCTTCACAGGGGCATAGAATGTAAACTATATTTTTTATTAAAAAATTAGATGAAAATTTGAATTCACAATGCCAAAATTGAGCGATTTATATAATTGTGTTATTTTAGTTTAAAAGATGTTTAGAGACTTGGCTTTCTTAATTTCTGCAGGCAATTCATTCTAAAGACGGATTGAGATATTAATAAAAGAATTTCGTATTTTTATATTTTCGATTTTGTTTGTCTTATAACTAAGGTGCGTTTACTATGAAAATTTTAATATTAGGGAATTTGTTAAATTGTAAAGCGTTATTTTTTTAAGAAATTTCTAGAATGAATATAAAGATGTTTTATAAATTGCCATTATTGGCTCCTAAAAGTTTAGCTTGAATTCATAGTAAGCTTATCGTTTCTTCATACAGTCCAATGTACTATTAATGGCACCATTTCTTTGTATTTCAAATTTTCTGAGATAGTGTGTATCAACTCCAGCATATAATATGCAAGCATAATTTTGATGACTTAAGGCTAAGGCATTAATATTAGGAAGGTGTGAAAAATTACTTATTGCTGTAATTGCAAATGCCATTTTTTACTATGCTATCTAATTGTTTATGAAAATTTAAGTTACTGTCGAAAATACCCCTAGATATTCAAAATGAGGAATTTGTTTCATAGTTTCTTAAATTGAAACGTAATGTGCATTTGGATGTGTCTGTTTTACTATTTTTACTTTTTATTATCAAAATTGTGTTTTTGAAGTATAAATTGTTAGGTTGTGTGATCCATAAAAATTTGCTAATGTTGCACAATTGTTTTCAATTATATCTACTGAATCTTCCAGAGTTACTAGAATGAAATATTATTGTGTCATCGGCGTATTGTAAAATGTCACATGTAAGGTTATTTTTTAAATCATTTGCCTAAATATTAAATAGCAGTGGGCCCTTTTTCTAATGAAATCCAATGTGAGAAATGCTTATGCAATTTTACCCTTTGCTTTCTTTTGTATAACTAAGTTGAGATTAAGTCGAGGCTGCTAGCTGAAAAACTCAACTTTTTAATTTTAGAAATAAGAATTTTATGGTTTAGACAGTACTTATTGTCATCAATATCTTTTCTCCATTTTCAGTGGCGTAAATCAGTGCATCATTAGTAGATATTCCTTTTCGAAATCCGTACTGCGTTTTGGATAAGATACATGTATTATACTTAGTGAAATGTTCATTGATTTGATCAGAGAGTAGTTTCCCAAAAAGTTTGCTAATAGTTGATGTTAGTGAAATAGGGCTATAATTGGAGCATACAATTGGGTCACCTTGTTTGTAAACCGGTGTAATGTTGGTAAGTTTTAATTGGTCTGGAAAAATAGAATATCTAATACATACATTCAAAATATCACAGAGAGGATTAGCAATTAAATCAGTACAATTTTTAAGTACCAAACGGAGATTTTTGATGGACCGCTAGATTTATTTTTCAATTTTGAGATTGTTTTTAAGACTTCATATTTTATTGTTACATAACGAAAGTTAATTTTAGTGTAAAAGTTTCGACTCTTTCATCGTAGTTATATTTTATGTTTTCTCCGTTGTAGTTGCCTAGATTTTTAAGAACTTTATTAAATATTGTGCAAATGTCTTTAGTATTATTAATTATTTCGCCATTATAAGAATTTCTTTTACAGAAGTAAAGCCTTTGTTTTTCTCGTTAAGCAATGAATTAATAAATATCCATTTTGACTTTTGAGTATCATTTTTTTCAAATTTTGATTTATAATACTGGTTGTATGATATTTCTAATTTTTGTGTTGCATAAGTTACGTGCCTTTTTGTAGTCATCAAAATTCCCAAAGGATTTTTCATTAGTATACTTAATCCACTTATCATTTTTTGGTTTAATCAAAGTTAAGCTTTGTGAATCAATCCACGGTTTACTCTTAATTGTTGTCAATATTTATCAAGACGATGAATTAGTATATTTGCAAACCTATTGAACGTTTCATTGGGAGTTAAAGCACTATAACTGTCGCCCAATTCTCATTTTAAGCTTTTCTTTTAGTAACTGTATATTATAGTCATTTTTCTCTCTTATTTTTATCCATATTTTAGGTGAACTTAGAAGTTGAGTTGAATCACAGCATAGAGTTATGATACAATGATCTGAGTGAGAAAATTCTGAGCAACTGTACTTATAACTTAAACCATGTTTAGGAATGAAAAAATAATCAATCAAGGTTTCACTTTGTGGAGCATATCTTGATGGGGTGTTAGTGCTAACTATTTTCAAGTTAAAGTTGATAAAAAATTTAATATTTTAGATTTATCTTTACTGTCCAAGAAGTTAAGGTTCCAGTCTGCTATCATAATAATATCATTGTTTACATTTAATGCTTAAAGATGCTTGTGCCGGCAGTAAGAAATATTAATAAGTTGTTTTTCTTTTTAAAAGAAGGATTTCTTATTTCTATGCAAAGACTTTTAAAAGTGTTTTTAGTAGCAATATCTAGCCTAATTGTGGCTTTAATTTTTTTAGTATTAATAATAGAACACCTCCTCCTTTTCTCTTATTAAAGTGCAACTCGTGAGATCTATCCAGTAGAAAAACAGTAAATTTAGATTCATCAAAGGACACTGAATAATCATTGTTATAAATATTTAGACTAATTTTTGAAATCCCCAAAACGAAATTTTCCCCCTAATTCATTTACTAAATTTCGATATTCCATGTTTTTATTTGATAAATTTTGAAAGTTTGTATGTATATACTTAAAGCGAGGTGTTTTGTGTATAGTTTTGATATATTGGTCAAAATCGAGAATTTGATGTGGGCCTGGGTTAGATTATTTATTTTAATTTTTCTAATTTAAAACGTTTGAAATCAACTACCACTTTTTATTAAAGACAATTTGAAAATTATATATTAGTGGAAGTCTATATTTAATTGAAATGTTGCTTCTTACAGATTTATAAGTTTTACTTGTCCTTTTAAAGCACTCTTGTGTTTCTTTAGATATAAATACCTTCAACGTTATATTATTATTATTATTATTATTATTATTAACCAGTTACTTTTGGAAACAGAAATTTAAATTTCCGGATTGTTAAATAAAAGGAACAATTCTTCATTTTTAAAGCAATTTGAATAAAAATATAATCACTAATATATTTTTCTAATAATTAGCATCGTCGAAATTTACCGCATTTAATTTTTACAAAATTTGATGTAATGTATATACAGTACTGGAAATATGTATTCGACCACCTTGCTATTTTGAATAAATAATGAACATTCATTGGATAGAGTGTGCCTAAGATTATTACTAAATGTTACTTTGATTGAGAAAGGAAAATCTGTATGTCTAATACCATAAAATATGTAGAATAACAATTAGAAAACTTGTATTGGATAAATGTATTCGGCTACCTGAAAAAATTTTAACAAATGAGCAAATTCGAAGAAAGTAATTCAAAGATACATAAATTAATAATTGACGCAATATGAGCACTTAGCAACAGATTCTCTCTTCTAATATTTTGTAGGGTGTCCATTTGAGCGAATAACAGCTTCAAGGCGATAAGGGATTGCAGCAAAAAGTCTTTCAATAAAGTTGTTGGGATTTGCATAAAATTCTTTCTTCATTGCGGTTCACAGCTCGTGAAGAGTATGCTGTCCAATTAAATATTTGACCTTTTTCCACACATATTTTCGATAATGTTAAGGTCTGGAGATTGGCCAGACCAGTCAGCAAGGATAGAAACCCAATTATTGTGGAAGAAGTTTTTCATTTCTTTTGAGGTATGACATGGAGCACCATCCTGCTGATATATTGAATCACTTGTAAGGAGTGGCAAGAGTTCCTTTTCTAGAATCCGCGCATATTGAGAGCGCGAAGTTCCTCTGAAGTCTTCCTGGGATTTTGCTTTGAAAGGCATACAAGAACTGATTGGGAAGTTTTGGAGGTCTTCTTTGGTCTTCCGGACTTTGGCTTTGGGGGCAATGATTTTTTCAGAAGAGAAACGTCTGATTATATCCCCGATAATACTTCGAGGTCGCTCTACAAGTCGGGTTANTATATTACGTTGACTCATCCCCTCCAAATGTTTGGAGATAATCAACTCGTGGATGGCAAGAGTTACGTAACCAGGCATCATATATGGCGAATAAAGACTGTTATTAAACATTTTCAATATATATAGACTGAAAAATCTCAACCAATAAAATGTTTTACAGATTCTCCCATTTTGTCTAAAGTGGTCGAATACATTTTTCCAAGAAAGGATTAGCTAACTACAAGCATTGTAGCATTTCTCCTTTAGATTTAAAGTAAACAGTGATAACTATGTCTTAACATTGATGAATTCCCCTTTCTGTAACACCAAATCTATTTAAAAAATACCTATTACATTTTGGCGACTTATTCTTAGAAATATTTATGACAAATCATGGGTGGCCGAATTCTTTTTTCCAGTACTGTATTTAATGAAGCGATTGTTTTAAAAATATCATCTTTTTTCTTATTCAAAGTTGGTCTCAAAGATATAATATAATACGGTTCAACTGCTGTTAGTGTAAATTGATCTTGAGTTTTGCATAACATTCTATAATTGAAATGATAATCACAGATCTTTAAGTGATTCGATATTTCTGTAGATCTTTTATGTTCTGGAAGTATCTTGAAGTATGTCCAATATAAGTTTAGCCACAGGCGCAAGTAATTTTGTAAACACAATTCTTCAAAATTAGTAGGTGATTTTAAATTGAGAATAGATCTTAATATGATATATGTTGTTGATACAATTCTCCAGAGTTGTCCATTGGATGTGATGGTACAGCCCGTATTTGTATTTCCTATGGTAATCGATGCTTGCTATTGTAAAATATATTAAAGCTGAATTAAATAAGTTAATGAATTTTGTCGTTTTTCATGTCGCTTTGTACATGTAGCCCCAATTAGGTAAGACTAAGTCCAAACATTCATAAATATTATAATTTTATTTGAACTGTATTCCGTATTAATATTGTAATGGGAATCACATGGGATGGGATGTGGACAAGCATAAATTTCAATGAAATGGAATCGAATGAGACAGAAAATATGTCACATGGACAAGCCTGTTATTCTCACATTCACTTATAAATTTAATGTTTTTAATACTTTTTATTAAGCGGTTTGTATGAATTCCTCTGCAGTCTATTTTGAATATATATGTGTAAATGACTTCTTGTTCAAATTGCTATTGTTTTCAATGCTCTTATTTCTTTTATGATCTATAACTCCATTGGATATTGATTTTTTAAGTGATAAAATTTATTAAATTTCTTCATAATTTGAACAAATATCAAAGATTCTATCGACTACATCGTGCATGAATGATAATTTATAGCTTATTGGAAATATTGTTTGGACTATCATTTTAAAGGTTAGTCTGCACCAATAATAACTATTATGTCTAATTGGCGAAAAATCACAGCTAACATTCATAACTTATTATATCTCCTGGGCATTTATGTCTTATAACCCAATACTACAATTAAGTCAAATCTTTACACTGAAACTACCACTAGACTACAAATACAGTAGAATTCTTTAAGCATATTTAATTAATGACTATCAAAACCAAAATATGTATAACTTTTAGAAAACAAAAATCAAACAAATTTTTTAAAGCCTATTTGGAACTTCAAAAAAACACATCATAATTCTTAAATATAGTTTATGCATTATATCAGGTTGTCCGGAAAGTTTGTGCCGATTTACGGTGGTTTACCTTTCGATTTATTTTAGAACATGATTGAGTCCAGAAAAAGGGTGTGACTACACACCAATTTAGAGCATAGTTTAAGCTACCTTTTCGTGGAAGGTAGCTTGTGTTAATTCTTTAATTCTTTAACATGGAAGATAAAAAAGTTCATTTTCGGCACTTTATGCCTCACAAATAACCAAAGAAATATGCACAGTTTACGGTGATGTTTGTTTATCCGAAAGAACTGTACGAGAGTGATTCGCAAGGTTCTGAGCTCTAGATTGTAGCCTTATTGATAAAGTGTTATTAGGCAAACCATCCACTACAGATAATCACCAAATCATGTTATTAATTAAGAATAACCCACATTGCACAACCCGGGAATTGACAGAAATCTTCAACGCATCAAAACCGTTTTTCATGAGCACCTGGTAAAGCTTGCGAATACAAATCGCTACAATGTGTGGGTGCCACATGAGTTGAGTGAGAAGAACCTTTTGGATCTCATTTTTATCTGGGATTTGCTTTATAAACGGAGTGATAACTCACCTTTTTTAGAGCAAATTGTGACAGGTGATGAGAAATGGATTGTCTATCGAAATGTTTAGAGAAAGAGATCCTGGAGCCACCATTAGAAACCCCAGAAGCGGGTCTTCACTCTAAAAAAGTCATGCTTTGTGTGTGATAGGATTGGAAAGGAAATCTGTACTATGAGCTTCTCCCAAGTAACGAGAAATATTGCACTCAACTGGATGAGGTAAGAACAATAATTCAAGAAAACGGTCTAGAATTAACCAAAAGAAAGGGTGTTGTTTTCCAACAGAATAATGCAAGACCACAAGTTTCTTTGGGAACCTGACAAAATTGCCACAGCTCGCCTGGAATGTGTTACCTCACCCT
>CABFPE010000092.1:1094883-1117563 GCA_900660155.1 Hofstenia miamia
AATTTATTCAAAATTTCAGCAGTGAGTTCAAGCTGTTTCAGAACTAGTAAAGCTTTCTATAACCTTTTGCTTTTTCTAATGCCCCAAAAATCATTTTCAAATGTAATTAAAATCAAAATTTTCAATTAAATTTTTGTTTGCAAAATTGTTTCCACAACATTAACATACATATACAAGGACATTTTAGTAAATTGTATTTATTTAGCAAATTTTCAAATCATATTTATGTCTAATGCAATGGAATGTCAATGTTAACAAGTTTGAAATAGCAGCTGATGTTTCCTGTTTTTAATTATGCTTATCTATGATTGTGTCTTGTATATATTCATCAGCTGTGCGCAGTACTATGCATATGCACAAACCAGTTCTTTCCACTACTAATAATAAGGAGTTGTATAAATCAAAAATATCTTTAGTAGATATCCTAATATTGGGAGAAGAACCAAAATGTTAGTTAAAAATGAAAAATAAGATACCTGACATGCCAAGCCCTCCTGTGCATACTTTTTAATACGAAAGTTTCATAAATGTTCAAATTCACCCACATTAATATGATATTAAAGTTTTATAGATATGTAGTTGATAAAATCTTAATTAAAATTAATAATTTTTTGTGAAAGTTATTATTCACAATAGCCATTGAAACGTTCATGCATTTTTTGACAAACTGTCTTTGAAGCCATATCATAACTGTGATATGCTTTACTTATTTTAAACTGAAAACTTGTTTCTATGGCCATGCTATCTAAGAGCAGTCCCTATTAGTTAGCTTATTTGATTAAGTAATCATGTACATAATGCATAATATACATTTCAATCATTCTTAAACCCAATATAATGAAAATGTCAAGTACACATTGATTAGAATTGTATATATATATATATATATATATATATATATATATATATATATATATATATATATATATATATATATTTATATATATATTGCCCTAGAAAATAGCGCTAAGTATTGCCTAGCACCATTTTGCAAATTTTCCCTTATATTTAGCGCCAGTCAACAATTGGTATGAAGAAAGTAGTTTTTTTAGAAATTCGATATTTTGTATGTCTAGATATCATAAATAGTGCTTACAAAATGTTTTAACAGATTGCATTTTTAGTATTGTGGAAATGCAATGTTCAAAAAATTAATAAAATCATTTCAAAATATAAATCATTCTTCAAAGTAAGATTACAAAATTTAATAACTAATATATTGGGGCGAAATTGATAAGCATGCATTTTTAGGTCATATGGAAATCCTAAAGTCTGAAGTAAATATGATAAACGCGTTTCTGTTAGCTGTACAAATGTTAAATATCTCTCTTCACACATGCATGAAAGGCTCTAGCAAGAAACGAAAGACATAATCTTAAGCGAAATAAGCTGAGACATTAAATATTCTAAATTTCTATTTTCAAAGCATTTCCTATTACGGAAATGATGACAAAACTGGACATGCTTATACAGATATACTCGTGTATACATGCCTATTGACAAGTTACACACTGATTATCTCAAAAGCTAAACTGTTGTTTTTTAAGATAAAAAGTAGAGTTTAATAATAATGAAAGAGTTGAAAAATTGTATTTTTTAGTATCTGAAACTTAATTGATCTATTTAAGTGACTTGTGATGTCAGAAACGCGTCATCGATAGCCTATATGAAAACTGTCCTCAACTTGGTAAGCGTTTCTGCTTGAAGGAGTTTTATTAGAAAATATTATGGTTTAAATCGAGTGGTTCTCAACCTTTTTTACCCATGAACCTTTTTCCTCTTAATTTTTAGCTGGACCCTCCCATGCAAAAAATCCCTAATAAAATAGTAGATGAATTGTTAATATTAAAAGATATAGTAAATTGCTCTGCTTTATTTTAAAGAAAAACCAAACTAATGTTGTTGTTTTCTTCTTTTACTTAATTTCTATACAAAATAGAACAGTTGCGTGAATATTTTTACTCTTAGTATTTGAAAATTTCAGTAGAAATTCCATTCTCAGTGATGAAAACCGTTCTGAACTAGAATTACCCAATTGACCACCAAAATGTCACCGTGGACCCCTAGTAAAGTTACATGAATCCCTAGGTTCCATATGGACCTCGGTTGAGAACAACTGGCTTAAATAAAGATTATCCATGCAATATTAACAGAAGAAATTGAGCCTATTCACACAATATATCTTAGCAAATAGAAATAAGCAGAATAAATAAGGTCATTAATCGAAAAAACTATGAAGTTACTAAAAATTCTTTTATGTTTGAAGAAAGAATTATATACTTATTCCACTCTATTTAGTATAACTAAACTTAATCATAAAGGTATAATGTTCTTACTGAATTTTTAATTATTAATGACAATAAACAAAGAGTTACCTTGTAAAGAAAAAAGAGGCGTTCAACCTGATCGATAAAATTTGAACAGATAGATCGGCCTAATGCTATGCAAAGTATTTAAATGATGATGGTAAGAACAAGCAAAGTCAAAATATCTAAAATTTTGATTGTTAAGTGCAAGAACAAATAATCACACATTTGGGAACCATAAGGGCTATTCCAAAGTCGTCCCAAAAAGTACCTCCTGGGTAATGCTAAAACTCAGTGGGCGCGTCGGTGTGCGGAGTCCCGAACTAGCACCAGTTAGGGTGCGTCTCATAGGTGCAGTTATACAGAGAGAAAACTCTGTCTTTGGTCTATGAGATAGGCCTAGACCAGCGTTTGCTTTGCCTTTCTGTGAGGCAGCTTTGCTGCGTCACAAATAGTTATGATCCAACACAAACAGACTTGTTAAATGGAGTTTGTTTATCACTAGATGCTTTGCATTCAGTGACCCGGTTACTCCAATATCATTTTCGGATCTTTGTAGAAGCCAGCAGGCGCTTTCTTAGTTACCGCCCTTAGTAGCAGTGGTTGGCTTAAGCGGGAAAGGCGCAACCCTCTCAACTAAAGTTCGGCCTTTGGCTTAACTCTGCTGATCAGACTCAACACAGATCAGCTGATGGCGTGCCAGGGGTCGCCAGAAGTTTCTCACGATCAAACCGGCCTGGTACACTTCTAGAGGTTAAGGTCCGGACCCGGATCGTGAAATCACCCACTCATCAGTCTGTCAACTGTTTGAGTAACCCTACTAATAATCAGACATTTACAAAAGTGTGTAATGCTAAAATTTTCAAAATTGGGATTTAATAAAATAATCACTAGCTTGCTTAGTTTCCAACACTTTATTTCCAGTATCAATTTTACTGTTTTATATAACTATATCGACAGTATGCTTCAAAATGTGACTTAATCAGGTTTGGAAATATGTTCAGAAAAAATCGCGAAATACAACTTTAACGAAATCTCATGGAAACCTAAAAATAGCATTGTCAACATATTAAGGATGCCACTAGAATTTCAAACTAATATTCCTGAGGAATACGGACAGTAACACTTGATGCGTTGACAGTAGTAGCATTATCATATGTCATAGAAACAGGTGTTGAGTTGACATTATGATTACGCTTTCTGTTGAATGATTCTTGGTCCGCTCAAACAAATTGCAATAATATTTGAAATCTAAACTTTATGAATTATTTACAAAAATTTTCCTTAAAAACTTATAGTTTGGTATTTCTTTTTTTATCGACATTGTGTTTTCTCAAGAACATTACGATTTCCACTGCTTTCGATTTTCAGTTATATATATATATATATATATATATATATATATATATATATATATCGCTTTTCGTAGAAAACATTTGCAAAAATATTTCTTGTCTCATATTAAATGAACGGAATAAAACAACATTTCCCACTCCGAGATTTGGCCTCAGAGATCTGTATATGAATCAATCAATGCAGAATTGACATTCAAAGAAATTTAAATTAATCTGTATACAAAATCAAAATTATTTTGAAAGATTTGTTGACACTGAGACTCTTTGTGCGGGAAGAAAACAAACATCTTAATTTAATATTCCATAGCTGAAACAAATAACGAAAAATAGATCGCATATTGAATACGGTTAAAATTGCTAGTTGAAATAAATCTAGGACTTGCAATCGAGAAGCAATTTGCCAAGACCGGGATTCAAGTTCGAAAATCCCAGATTCAATGAAGACTGTCGATAACAAATCCATAAATTATTTGAAAACTAAACAAAAATGTTTCAAAAATAAGAAGAAACTATATTTTTTCTCAAAGACTTAATTGTGAATGTTCCCTTCGCAGTCAAGCGACCTACTCGATATTCCATTGATAGATCGGTAAAAACAAATAATTTTGACAGTGTTTAAACAGTTCTACTGAATTAAGATTTTTTATTGAATTTTCAACTACTGCAGCAACATTATAAAAGTCTTTTGTGGAGCTACCAGCACATGTATGAATTTTATTGCATAAACTACTCTTCACAGTTTGGGCATCAATTGATGTGAGAAAATTCTTCTATTTTATAAGTTACATACATGTTGACTACAACATCTTTAATTTATTTGAAATAACATGTTCAAGAAAATCTTCATTATCATAATACAGTAAATTTCCCCAAAATCTTTCGCAGATAAGCGCGGGACTGAAGCTCATAAATATTCAAAGGAATCATGGGATTCGGAACTCAGGAATTGCGAGCCCACATAAAACTAGTTAAGGCCGATTTTACCTTTGCATACAAATGAACTGATTAATATATAGGGTGTTCCAAAAGTCTTGGGCACATTTTGACATTGAATACCTCGGAAACTATTAAGGATAAAAAACCCATCTGTTAAATTCGGAAAATCTCAATTTTTACATGGAATATTCAAAAATGCTCAATGTGAGCGCCATAAGTACCACGACACACATCAAGCCGATAGTCAAATTCTTGCCAAACGCGTTCCAACAGTACATTGTAAATGATTGCAACAGCTTCTGTTATCGTGCCTCATCCACGTCTTTTTGCATAGGGAGCACATAAACCAATCCTTCCTCTTTGGTGGCTTCTTTCCCAATTTTCTGCGAAATGCACGTTGAACAACAGTCCACGATTTGGGTTTTGCAAATTCAAAATGCCTTTTCTAGTTGAATGAACGCCATTAATGGGTTTGAAAAGGAATACAAAAATCAATAGCCTTACAAAAAACTTAATATAATTAGCTATAAAATGGCACATCTTTTATCTTACTACAATTCATAATGAAAGAGATATAGATATGCGGACTTCAAATGTATCCACGACTTTCGGAACACCCTTAATATCATAAAAATGTGACTGGGTAAGAAAGTTATCTTGTCAAAATAATGATCTGAAGATACCCAAACCAAGACAATGTGTTAGCAACGAATCCTAATTTTTTTGATCGGATCAAAAAATTACATCCGTTGGAATCTGAAATTTGGTCAATGAAATCCAAAAATCTTCATAAATATCTATACCCGATGATACGATTTTTCCAAAAAAAACCCATTTTGAATCCGATGCACTTCACTTAAAAATAAAGATCCAGGATACATCCTATTAAGGTAAGATTGTGAATGCAATGGGCATATATATATATGATTTCAAAGTAGTTTAATACTGCACGATGATTGACCTAGCGATTAGCGATGTTTGCAGATTCCCGTTCACTGACAAGTAGTGCACTCGACTAAGCTGCAGCAATGCTTTCAAACAGGTGGAAAGAGTGAAAAATTTTAAGAAAAAATTACATTATAAATCATGCTCTTATCGGCCACCTTAATTGGGCAATTATGTAGCTTGCAAAATATAATTACAAAATTCATAATTATATTGCAAGATAATATAACTTCAATATATCAGAAAAGCGAGTTCAGTTAGCATATTATTAATGTATACACTAACGGTCTGACATTAATATGGGGTTCAGTTACACATCATCTTCATCCAAATACGGATTTTAATCTGTATTATTCTTAATTAATATTATGAAAGAAAGATTTTAAATTTGTTTCTATCTCATTATAATGATATCGCAAAATAGTAAGAGATTAAAATATAATATATTGTATGAAATAATATAAACAATAAAAATACTAAAATATAATAAATGCACAGTATATTAGCAAAAAGAAGATAATTATATAATTTATAATTACTGAATTTATCCCTCTAATACATTTAAATCATTGTATTTACGTCATTATTTAGTTTTGTTAATTCTTTAAAATTGTTTTTTACTTTTTTTAAATACTTGTGATGCTATAGTTTGGAAGTTGTTTCCGCGAGGTCCTAGTTAAACTTACTTGACAAAATTTAAAAAAATTCATCTTTTAGTAAAATAATTTAAAAAATTGAATGAAATTGAAATATATTTAATGATATGGATGATTTTCTCAATAAAACAAACCCTTAAAATAATTGAAGTAATTTAATTATATTTAAGAATTTTAATATAGCTTTGATTTGGAATTTTTTGGCTTAAAGCAAAAATATACACGTACGTAATATGTAGCGAACTGTTTTTAACTTAACCGCAAACCTGATACAACGATAATTGCTACTTATTTATTTCAATTGGAATATTCAAACTAATCAGTGGTGCGTTTAGGGGGCGAACACTTAATTAAAATGTTCTCTTTTACTCAAAATTTGTTCACTTTAATTCAAGACATTGTTGGGAAAAAATCGGATTTAAATTATTCCATCAAAAAAATCTGATTTTTTTATTTAAATCGGATTTTTTTGATTTAAATCGGATTTATTGATTTAAATTGGATTTTTTTATCTAGATTTAAATTTTACCGAGACAATCTTCCAATGTAGTAAATATTAGAAATCCTTTTGATACTACTATTTTTGAAATAAAATAATGTTTAAATAAACTGAAGATAAAAAACATGCAAAACAACATTTCAGAGCTGGCTAATTCAATCCAATATCAAGTGATTTAAATCGACCAACAGTGATTCAAGATGTCATCAATCGATTTGCTGCTAAAAACTACAGACGATTGCATTTTGTGTAAATTTACATTTCTTCAAAAGAGGGTATATTTGCAATAAAAATCCTAAATGCGCCTCTGGAACTAATATAGGAATAATTTATACAAATTTCAGCTTTGAGTTAATAATGCTTGAAAACTAATAAAAGTCCATTCAACATTATACTTTTTATGGATCTTTTCAAATGTATTTCTTAAATCTTATCAAAATAAAACTTAAATTTAAATTGCGTAAATTTATTGGCACATTGTTGAAGTGTATATACAAGGACATTCTCCAGTAGGCAATTTATTTGATCACTATATACTTTGAATTTGTGATTGCTGTATGCCGATACTTAACAAGTTTGAGTTGGCGATTGATGTTTTTGGAGTACTCGTATGTTTTAAAAGTAGAGCACTTAAGAGTCAAAATGTTTTTTTGATAAAGAAACATTTTGCAAAATTTGCTTAAACATGAAAAACGCGAATTTTGTAACTACTTAATAGGGTTGTAGTCACGAAATTCTAAAAATAATTTTTAGGCCAAAATCGACTATTATATTAGTAAATTTCGATATTTTTTAAAAATGCTCATTAAAATTTGAATTCAAATATAAAATAGAGGAACAATTAGGTAAAATGGAAAACGTGATCTCGATACTTAGCGAACCACTTTAATTAGTTCATTAATCACAGTTACATATTGTATGGTCAACTATTCCATACCATTCTCAAGCAAAGTTTTTCATAGCTTCGAAATTTTTGTTGAAATGCTTAAAAATTATACTTTGTCATGTGTGAACAGTACTTCACAACAATTTTAAAAAATACTCAACTTCAAGTAATTTTACTTTCATAATTTGGTAAATATAAAGTGAAAATTTCTTAATTTTTTTGTTAATTTTTGTGGTAAAAAAACTGTTTTAAAATCAAAACAATAGTCGCCCTATTCATAAGCCTCAGCTTGACTAGATGTATTTTTGTTTACTCTGCGTAATGCAGCTGTCTGTTCTTCTCGATAGGAAGTGATTGTGACTGAAGTGTTTCCAATGAACCAACATAATATTGTATAAAATATCTCAAAAGCCCTTTTGGAGATTATATATTTAATCAATTTTTGATATTTCTGTTAATTAAATTCTTTAAAAATCCAGAAGAATCTTTAAAGTTTCTTTAGGAATCATTAAAATTGCTTAAAGTTTCTTTGAAAATCCTTAAAAATCTTTCTAATTTTTTGATACAATTTGATTAAAGTTTTGTTAAATTTTAATGAATTTACAACTAGGGAATTTGTGGATTGGGGGAAAGGATGGAACCTGAAAATCATCAGTAGGAGTTCATTCACTTAGAACATAATTGATGGAGACACGAACCTCAAAACAGAGTAGCTAAGTCCCCAGTTGGCAAGCTATGCTACTTGTGTACGGAGAGTTAAAGAAATATGTCATTGGGTTAAGTACATCTCTTAAGCCTTGTCAAATCAATCAAAATCATAAGACACAGGAATCCATTTATAAGAAGCCAAATTACAATATTTTGATAGTTACATGCATGTGGCAGATTTATGCTCACTAGGTTTTCACATATTCGAATGATAATTAAAACAAACTAAACTAAATTGAGTATACTTATATAGAAGAAGTATTAGTTATTAAGAACACTTTACCTTCCTTGGATGTTTGTGTACTGAAAATTGTCACTGGATTGTGATGCACGGGTGAATTTGGGGCTGACTTGCTTTTCTTGGTGGGATTTTCTTGAACAGGGCATACTCCTTGACTTACGCTATTAGAGAAGGTTGTGCTGCGTCTTCGGAATGAACGCTTTTGCAGTTTATTGTTTGAGTTACTAAGGTTTTGTCCCATGAAAAATTCCCAATGATTATTCGTTTAACAAGGTACATAAATTCCAACTGAGTAAGCTAACAGCAAGTAAAGCGAAACCAGTAAGAAGAGAGCTTTGGTTGCATTTAGCAGATATAAAAACAATGAAAAAGCCGAAAACGATATATAAATTGTTGATTGGATGAGAGAACAGTTACAGTTTTCGGTACGCTACGATAAATATAAACACTCAAAGTACGATTGCGCGTACGTCTGGTAGCATCAAATGCCAGCCGACGAGTCAGCAGGTTCCCCATTCATTGCATGACTCAATTGTTCGACAACCGTTTTGCAAAGTGGCGCTTAAAATACTATTCAAGTGTCAGTTATTGCTTTTAAATCTAAATCAATATGTCATTGAATTGAATTGTTAAGGGAATTAATCGCTATCTGGGAAATATTTGCTAATCACTAATAATCAGCACAATTCTAAATCTATGATTATAATTACACTTGTTTTCGATTGCTGTAATTGTATAGGAAATTCACATTTTGATTTACAAGAAAGGTAAAAAGGGGGTAAAAGGGGTATGCAGCAAATTATTTTAATGAAACGTCATTGATCATTACTTTAGATAGCTATCAAGATCGTTTGTGAGACATAGATTTTGGTTTCAGCATTATCCTATATACTTTGAAAAATTGAAATATCAGGTTTGCCGTGGAGTGACATTTTTGGAGCCACGATCCACACCACAAAAATGTCTACAAATCACGTCACAAGTCCAACACAGGAATAGAATTTTGCCCGACAAATCGTCACAATAATTTTTTTTGACAAAACTGGTAAATATATTTCAATATAAAGCACTTGTAGACACTGAAATTAAGCATATTTTGAATATAGTAAAATTTTACAAATTAATAACTATCTTAACCAAAGTCATATTCGTCAAACCATTTTTTAATGTTCGCGATTTGATCATTTTTAGAATTTTAGAATTCTACCCCACTCCCGGGATTAGACTGGTAAATATTGAAGAAAAATTTTTTTCTTGAGTAAAATCAATTCTTCCGGTTACAATCTGGCATATGTAGCAAGCAATGGCTTGCATAGGATTTTCTGACGGGGACCTTAAAAAAGACATTTTATGACCTTAGTTGTTAAATTTTTTAAATTTTTAGCTAAAAAATTTTTCGTATAGCCAATCAAAATCAGAACGAATCTGCTGACAGATACGGCTTTCTATTTTTGCATCTCTGTGATTTACTTATGTAGTTCACAAATAATTTGACATATCTATTCAAATAGTAGTTTTTCAGAATCGGATCTTACATTTTAGGTATTCCCAAAGCGAGTGGATTATATTGGTATATCCATTGTATTGCAGTATCAGGGCATAAAAATGGTTGTTACCAAGTCATTACATTTAATGAAGCTCCTTTAAGAGCTGCAAAATGATTCTTACTGTATATTTCTGAAATACAATCTTAATTAGGACGTATTCGTTTTAGTGCAAATACATACCTCAAAACTACATGGAATATCGGAAATCATTTGATTTCTTATTCAAAAACTGAATCAGACTACATATAAATTTTCTGTGTTAACAGTTTCACAAATCACTAGCTATTTCATAATTGCAATTCCCATGACACAAAACTGCCTAAAAACATTTGTCATTAATGAAGCTATCGTCCGATAATTCCCAATGAGCATAACAAAAACAATTGCGGAAATTGAAAAGTTAAAATTGTTACTAAAAATATCAAAACCCGAAGTTCTTAAAAATCTTTAGTAAATTTATACCCGCCGATTTGATGGGGTTTGTACCATCCCTGTTTACGTAGTTTACCCTAAACAGCACATTGTGCTCATAAGGTTACAATCGGTTTGGTCGATATTCTCAAACAATTTTCTCTAAACCTGGGATTTTGACACAATTATGGGTGAGTTTACTTCCATTTTCTATTAATAAGTTGTCATAAAAATTATTCGTGTGTTTGAAGAAAAAATATCAACTTTTTCGGATGGAAAATCCTATTTTTGCAAAGACATTCTTCCTTTACCTAGTGTTCAGATAATAGCGGTCTGAGGCCTATGGCAGCAAAACCTAACCTCAACTAATGTATTTTGTGCCAGTAAACCACACAAGTCCCATTCGTGATGCGCGGCAAAGTCAGAAATCATCACAAATGTGCGGCTGAAGGAGTTCACGTAAGCACTCGAATTATGGATGAAAATGAAAGAAAAAAAATGCTCTATTCAATGGTACTTTCTAATTTGAGAAAGCTTCATTATTTAGTAAGTTATGAGCTTCTATGGAAACCATAACAAATTGTATAAATATCTGGGTTTGCATAGGATTGAACTTTATTGCGGACTGCAAGAATAATGCCATCTGTACCGGAACTTTGCATTAAACAATGACGAATTGTGTCAAATAAATACAATTAAACTATATTTTTCTAAAAATCAGATTTAGTTTAACCATGTTTCTCAGTGGGCCCTGCTGACAGACTTTAATGAAAATTTTTAAGAAAATTACTTCACAGTTAAAATGGACCAAGAACTATTGTGTTTAGTTGAGAGGCCGTTATTTAGTTCCCTAACTCTTTATTTACCTACTGTTCAACATAGTTTATGATCATTAGCAATTGGCCCATGAACTAAGATTGATTAATAGCAATCAATCTATAAAAGTAAACAGACGCACTCCAACATTAAATCTCTCATTTATAGAAGCAATGAAAAACTCTTTGTTAAACACCTCTATAAAAGCATCGAATGATTTGCCTAGATTAGCAATCAATACATTTAAAATAGTATAAACTAAGTCATTGTAATCAACGTGTGGAATAGTTTGTGCGCAATGTTTCTTGTAGTATATGCTACCAATGTGATCGAATATTTTCAAAGCAATTCTGAATGAAGATTCTTTTACATATTTGACAAGTCTTTTTGTCTTCAATAGCCTTTTCGTTTTATTCCAGTCTCATTTGCTTTAGAATCTCCCCGAATTCAGCATTTTAGGGCTAAAATATCAATTTGACGCTTATACTTTATGTAGCCGCATTACAAGGGACAAAAATGTCATTGAAGAATATATTTCATAAGTAACTAATACTTAAATATCTTTCGCAGAATTCTCCCAAAAAACTGAAAGTTTTGTGGAAAGTAAATTGAGGATGAATACAACTTAAGGTGGTCCTATACTAAAAAATGTCAAAATTTTCAATTTTTTGATTTTGGTTGTTTTACATACTTTCAACTATCTGTTAACTGCTGGTATAGCTATTTTTTCATGAAGAATTATATAAATTAGTTTAAAAGTAATTTTAATATGTGACACTTAAAATTTCAGAAACGATTTTCCTCAGTTACGCCCCTAGCAACCATCTGTGTCTTTGATTTTGACTATTTATTAAATCATTTTTGCTTATTCTATTATTTAGGAGATATAATATGAAAGAAAAAAATTTTTTGAGGTTAAATTGATCAAATACCAAAAAAATATTAAATGAAGGGGATTTTTTGCTTAAAACGTAGTTTTCTTAGAATTGCTAATTTTTGAAATGGTGCGATCAATAACTTTTGAAATAGAAGTCTGATTGACTTGAAATTTTGTATGAGTGTTAAAATTCATAACATCAACTTACTGTACTAAAATCTTTTTGATCTGATTATTGAAAATTATTTTATAGGTTGTTTACGTAATAAATGACCTTCAAAAATTTAATTTCAGGACCAGATACTTTTTTTCCATAAAAAAATAAGTATACACTCTTTGAGTTTGTTTTTAGTACATTAAGTGCATATTTATAAATAGAATACTTATGTAAATTTTTATTTTAAAACTCTCAGTTAATTTAAAGTTATTGACCGCACCACAATATCCCTAAAATAGACCGGTTTGGTTTGTAAAAGCAGGACCAGACAGTAAATTTTGAAAATTACATATTTTTTTTTAAATTTTCATTCATTTTCAAACAAATAAACAATTAAAACTTAACTTTGAAAAGAAAACATGGCGTTTCTTTCTTTTAGTATATGACCACCTTAAGAAATTATATTTAAACTCACACTACTTGAAATTTCGACTATCCAAATCTGCCGCATTAAGCTCAGAATTCAAAAGTATTGTAACAAAGTCAAACCTGATTGTGATTGGTTATGATGATTATGTATGGAAGTTTTCATTTTGTGCAAAATATATTTTTTGGTTCATGGATAATAATAAAAATACGAAATGGAAATAGATCAATTCAAGAGAATTGCAAGACTCAAAATGTTTATTCCAAAAAAGCACTAAAAATCTAATATTTTGAACAATTTCAGTGGTTTTCAATGATAGTTTAAGTATTTCTCTAGATTATAAGAACATTGGAAACCATTTGTCCATTTGCCTTTTGTTCCAGAATTTGCTTAAAAATCAAATGACAAATAGAGTAAAAAATGAACGAAAAAGTGACATCAATTTAGGTGGAAGATTTTTAAATAGAATTGATGTTATACCATATGCTCATATTCTCTAAATTAATAATATTCTTTACTTTATGTACAAAATTCACTTTGGTTTTGGTGTTTATTAATAGGCGAAGTACAAAAAAGAGAAACATGTTTTAATACAAGCGTAGTTTAAGTTAAAGTGCAAATATATTAAATTATTTTGACAAAAATTTGTAACAAGTAATTATATATATATATATATATATATATATATATATATGCTAAAAATGTCTTCAATCCTCCTGCAAGTAGTGAAGCAGCAGCAGACATTCACATTCTTTCTCCATATGCAGTGTAGTAGACATCAGTAACTTCTACATTATCTGAATTTTTCTATTATTCATTAAATTTAGCTTGAGAAATTGATTTTTGAAAATTATTTTGCATAGACTAAAATTGATTAAAATCTAGTCGGATGTGACACCTAAATTATGATTTCCAACCTTAATAATCGTAGAAATTAACCAAAATGAAAACAAAATTACACATGACTAAGGAGAAATTACGACTTCGTTTGCAAAAAACTACCGATTATAGTACGAACTACATACAGTTCTCAATATTTTTATCTCAAAGGGTGACTTCTTATCTTAAAATTTGGTATAAAGCAATGTTAAATAAATTAAAGTTAATACTTTAATGTTAAAAAATTCTATAAAAAGTGGGCAATAACACAAAAAGATTAAGTCTAATTTTTAAAGTATGACTTCATGACCTCATGTTCAATATATGAAGCCTCATGGCCTACTGGCTTCATTTTGAGGTTACCCCTTTGTGAGATATGCGAATTGTGTATCACTTCTATTAATGGCAGTGGTGTTAATTTGATTCTACAAGGCATTTCGAAGAATTCTCGTACTGAAAATAGCCTGTCATGAAAAAAGTATAATTCATCAGCAAGAAAGGTTTACATGTAAGTCAATGAATTTTTCAAAATTGTTAGAATCAATATTTTTATCTTCTTCTGTGCTTTTCAAAGATTAAATTAGATTTTTCATGTAAAATATTAGAATTTTGTATTTCATGAAAAATACTTAAGATTGAACAAATTAAAAAGAAATTTATTTCTCACTAAGACATTATTTTTATTAATAATTACAAAACGTCATAAAGACCTATTACATGTGTCTTAAGAACAAGCTTGAAGAAACTATTTGATTTTTTAATTTTTAGTGCCCAATTACCCTAAAACCCTTGTTTGTTTTGGCAACAGAGAGAATAAATTGAAAAAAAGTTACAGAAATATTTCATATATAATTTTAGAAAAAGTGATAACATTTTGAGGACTAAATGTTTAAAAAAAGAACAAGGGCGTAGGAAGCATCCCTCTGCTTGAAAGACATAGCTCTTTAATGTAATGCAATTACTTGTTTATTTATATATTATATATATAATAGTATTTTATTCTCCAATTTTTGAGTACCTAGCCCCTGATTTTGAAAAGCCTTAATATCATGGATTTATGTACCATCAATATTGTAATGGTCACAATTCCGGTTTTAATGGAATTCAATGTAAATTTTCATTTTACTTATATATGCAGATTTTAAATCTATATAATTTCTAAAGTAGACAATTAAATACGTCTATTAATGCATTACTTAAATTATAATTTGTTTTAATTTATTAATAGCGTGATTTATAAAATATTTTGAAACGTCTAATCAAGGACAAGACATTTAAAATTAAGTGCAGGTTGCTGAACTTTAATTTAGCTGAAATTGCTTTAGAGGTGCACTGAAATTCAACACACAAAATAATTTTTTCAATCGAAAATATTTTTCAGAAACCATAGGGAAAAAGATTACAATGGCTTACCTTTGTTCCAGTAAGTTTTTGTTCCCTTCTCATCAAACTATTTGAGGGTTTTGACGCATTATATGTAACATGAGGAGTTTTTGCTGCGGTGTTTATTCATGCCAATGTTCTATTCTATTTTATATGTATTTATATATATATATATTTCTAAATTTAAACTAAATTTATTCGTTGAATTTGACACAATGCTGCTTAATGCAATCATCAGAAACACTACAAATATATTTATCATATAAATACAGAAGAAGAAGAAACAATATTTTCTACAATATTTAGCAATATAGATATTGGTCACAGTATAAAAGTGCGTCTAAAATATACATGCACACTAATATATATATATATATATATATATATATAGGACACTCATCTTCAAAATTTATTTCTGCAATGAAGAATGCAATAGCTTTGATTTCTATCACTAAGCTTAATTTTGGAATTTTGAATTCAAATTTTCATGCAATTTTTTAATGAAAAATATAGTTTTCATTCTATGTTCCTGTGAAATGGCACCCTAAAACTATTTTTATAAATAATCAAGCAAACTATAGTGCAAAAATCGAGTTCAGTGTAAAAAAATTAGTTTATTCGTAAATTTTTACATAAATGTATTCCGTTGTCTTGAAAAACATACCATTCAAATATTGCTAAAATCCCATTACTTTAAATGAATTTGCTTCAAAATCAGTGATGTAAAAGTATTTTTACAAACTTTTACTCGTAATGTTTCCAAATTTTCTGAATGAATTCGTACACAAAATTTAGAATAAATTAAATTTTTTACTGTGAGTTCGAATTTTTAACTTTTAATTACATAGCATGTTTATTTATGGAGATAGTGTTTAGTGTGCTCCTTCACAGGGGCATAGAATGTAAACTATATTTTTTATTAAAAAATTAGATGAAAATTTGAATTCACAATGCCAAAATTGAGCGATTTATATAATTGTGTTATTTTAGTTTAAAAGATGTTTAGAGACTTGGCTTTCTTAATTTCTGCAGGCAATTCATTCTAAAGACGGATTGAGATATTAATAAAAGAATTTCGTATTTTTATATTTTCGATTTTGTTTGTCTTATAACTAAGGTGCGTTTACTATGAAAATTTTAATATTAGGGAATTTGTTAAATTGTAAAGCGTTATTTTTTTAAGAAATTTCTAGAATGAATATAAAGATGTTTTATAAATTGCCATTATTGGCTCCTAAAAGTTTAGCTTGAATTCATAGTAAGCTTATCGTTTCTTCATACAGTCCAATGTACTATTAATGGCACCATTTCTTTGTATTTCAAATTTTCTGAGATAGTGTGTATCAACTCCAGCATATAATATGCAAGCATAATTTTGATGACTTAAGGCTAAGGCATTAATATTAGGAAGGTGTGAAAAATTACTTATTGCTGTAATTGCAAATGCCATTTTTTACTATGCTATCTAATTGTTTATGAAAATTTAAGTTACTGTCGAAAATACCCCTAGATATTCAAAATGAGGAATTTGTTTCATAGTTTCTTAAATTGAAACGTAATGTGCATTTGGATGTGTCTGTTTTACTATTTTTACTTTTTATTATCAAAATTGTGTTTTTGAAGTATAAATTGTTAGGTTGTGTGATCCATAAAAATTTGCTAATGTTGCACAATTGTTTTCAATTATATCTACTGAATCTTCCAGAGTTACTAGAATGAAATATTATTGTGTCATCGGCGTATTGTAAAATGTCACATGTAAGGTTATTTTTTAAATCATTTGCCTAAATATTAAATAGCAGTGGGCCCTTTTTCTAATGAAATCCAATGTGAGAAATGCTTATGCAATTTTACCCTTTGCTTTCTTTTGTATAACTAAGTTGAGATTAAGTCGAGGCTGCTAGCTGAAAAACTCAACTTTTTAATTTTAGAAATAAGAATTTTATGGTTTAGACAGTACTTATTGTCATCAATATCTTTTCTCCATTTTCAGTGGCGTAAATCAGTGCATCATTAGTAGATATTCCTTTTCGAAATCCGTACTGCGTTTTGGATAAGATACATGTATTATACTTAGTGAAATGTTCATTGATTTGATCAGAGAGTAGTTTCCCAAAAAGTTTGCTAATAGTTGATGTTAGTGAAATAGGGCTATAATTGGAGCATACAATTGGGTCACCTTGTTTGTAAACCGGTGTAATGTTGGTAAGTTTTAATTGGTCTGGAAAAATAGAATATCTAATACATACATTCAAAATATCACAGAGAGGATTAGCAATTAAATCAGTACAATTTTTAAGTACCAAACGGAGATTTTTGATGGACCGCTAGATTTATTTTTCAATTTTGAGATTGTTTTTAAGACTTCATATTTTATTGTTACATAACGAAAGTTAATTTTAGTGTAAAAGTTTCGACTCTTTCATCGTAGTTATATTTTATGTTTTCTCCGTTGTAGTTGCCTAGATTTTTAAGAACTTTATTAAATATTGTGCAAATGTCTTTAGTATTATTAATTATTTCGCCATTATAAGAATTTCTTTTACAGAAGTAAAGCCTTTGTTTTTCTCGTTAAGCAATGAATTAATAAATATCCATTTTGACTTTTGAGTATCATTTTTTTCAAATTTTGATTTATAATACTGGTTGTATGATATTTCTAATTTTTGTGTTGCATAAGTTACGTGCCTTTTTGTAGTCATCAAAATTCCCAAAGGATTTTTCATTAGTATACTTAATCCACTTATCATTTTTTGGTTTAATCAAAGTTAAGCTTTGTGAATCAATCCACGGTTTACTCTTAATTGTTGTCAATATTTATCAAGACGATGAATTAGTATATTTGCAAACCTATTGAACGTTTCATTGGGAGTTAAAGCACTATAACTGTCGCCCAATTCTCATTTTAAGCTTTTCTTTTAGTAACTGTATATTATAGTCATTTTTCTCTCTTATTTTTATCCATATTTTAGGTGAACTTAGAAGTTGAGTTGAATCACAGCATAGAGTTATGATACAATGATCTGAGTGAGAAAATTCTGAGCAACTGTACTTATAACTTAAACCATGTTTAGGAATGAAAAAATAATCAATCAAGGTTTCACTTTGTGGAGCATATCTTGATGGGGTGTTAGTGCTAACTATTTTCAAGTTAAAGTTGATAAAAAATTTAATATTTTAGATTTATCTTTACTGTCCAAGAAGTTAAGGTTCCAGTCTGCTATCATAATAATATCATTGTTTACATTTAATGCTTAAAGATGCTTGTGCCGGCAGTAAGAAATATTAATAAGTTGTTTTTCTTTTTAAAAGAAGGATTTCTTATTTCTATGCAAAGACTTTTAAAAGTGTTTTTAGTAGCAATATCTAGCCTAATTGTGGCTTTAATTTTTTTAGTATTAATAATAGAACACCTCCTCCTTTTCTCTTATTAAAGTGCAACTCGTGAGATCTATCCAGTAGAAAAACAGTAAATTTAGATTCATCAAAGGACACTGAATAATCATTGTTATAAATATTTAGACTAATTTTTGAAATCCCCAAAACGAAATTTTCCCCCTAATTCATTTACTAAATTTCGATATTCCATGTTTTTATTTGATAAATTTTGAAAGTTTGTATGTATATACTTAAAGCGAGGTGTTTTGTGTATAGTTTTGATATATTGGTCAAAATCGAGAATTTGATGTGGGCCTGGGTTAGATTATTTATTTTAATTTTTCTAATTTAAAACGTTTGAAATCAACTACCACTTTTTATTAAAGACAATTTGAAAATTATATATTAGTGGAAGTCTATATTTAATTGAAATGTTGCTTCTTACAGATTTATAAGTTTTACTTGTCCTTTTAAAGCACTCTTGTGTTTCTTTAGATATAAATACCTTCAACGTTATATTATTATTATTATTATTATTATTATTAACCAGTTACTTTTGGAAACAGAAATTTAAATTTCCGGATTGTTAAATAAAAGGAACAATTCTTCATTTTTAAAGCAATTTGAATAAAAATATAATCACTAATATATTTTTCTAATAATTAGCATCGTCGAAATTTACCGCATTTAATTTTTACAAAATTTGATGTAATGTATATACAGTACTGGAAATATGTATTCGACCACCTTGCTATTTTGAATAAATAATGAACATTCATTGGATAGAGTGTGCCTAAGATTATTACTAAATGTTACTTTGATTGAGAAAGGAAAATCTGTATGTCTAATACCATAAAATATGTAGAATAACAATTAGAAAACTTGTATTGGATAAATGTATTCGGCTACCTGAAAAAATTTTAACAAATGAGCAAATTCGAAGAAAGTAATTCAAAGATACATAAATTAATAATTGACGCAATATGAGCACTTAGCAACAGATTCTCTCTTCTAATATTTTGTAGGGTGTCCATTTGAGCGAATAACAGCTTCAAGGCGATAAGGGATTGCAGCAAAAAGTCTTTCAATAAAGTTGTTGGGATTTGCATAAAATTCTTTCTTCATTGCGGTTCACAGCTCGTGAAGAGTATGCTGTCCAATTAAATATTTGACCTTTTTCCACACATATTTTCGATAATGTTAAGGTCTGGAGATTGGCCAGACCAGTCAGCAAGGATAGAAACCCAATTATTGTGGAAGAAGTTTTTCATTTCTTTTGAGGTATGACATGGAGCACCATCCTGCTGATATATTGAATCACTTGTAAGGAGTGGCAAGAGTTCCTTTTCTAGAATCCGCGCATATTGAGAGCGCGAAGTTCCTCTGAAGTCTTCCTGGGATTTTGCTTTGAAAGGCATACAAGAACTGATTGGGAAGTTTTGGAGGTCTTCTTTGGTCTTCCGGACTTTGGCTTTGGGGGCAATGATTTTTTCAGAAGAGAAACGTCTGATTATATCCNCCCCGATAATACTTCGAGGTCGCTCTACAAGTCGGGCTATATTACGTTGACTCATCCCCTCCAAATGTTTGGAGATAATCAACTCGTGGATGGCAAGAGTTACGTAACCAGGCATCATATATGGCGAATAAAGACTGTTATTAAACATTTTCAATATATATAGACTGAAAAATCTCAACCAATAAAATGTTTTACAGATTCTCCCATTTTGTCTAAAGTGGTCGAATACATTTTTCCAAGAAAGGATTAGCTAACTACAAGCATTGTAGCATTTCTCCTTTAGATTTAAAGTAAACAGTGATAACTATGTCTTAACATTGATGAATTCCCCTTTCTGTAACACCAAATCTATTTAAAAAATACCTATTACATTTTGGCGACTTATTCTTAGAAATATTTATGACAAATCATGGGTGGCCGAATTCTTTTTTCCAGTACTGTATTTAATGAAGCGATTGTTTTAAAAATATCATCTTTTTTCTTATTCAAAGTTGGTCTCAAAGATATAATATAATACGGTTCAACTGCTGTTAGTGTAAATTGATCTTGAGTTTTGCATAACATTCTATAATTGAAATGATAATCACAGATCTTTAAGTGATTCGATATTTCTGTAGATCTTTTATGTTCTGGAAGTATCTTGAAGTATGTCCAATATAAGTTTAGCCACAGGCGCAAGTAATTTTGTAAACACAATTCTTCAAAATTAGTAGGTGATTTTAAATTGAGAATAGATCTTAATATGATATATGTTGTTGATACAATTCTCCAGAGTTGTCCATTGGATGTGATGGTACAGCCCGTATTTGTATTTCCTATGGTAATCGATGCTTGCTATTGTAAAATATATTAAAGCTGAATTAAATAAGTTAATGAATTTTGTCGTTTTTCATGTCGCTTTGTACATGTAGCCCCAATTAGGTAAGACTAAGTCCAAACATTCATAAATATTATAATTTTATTTGAACTGTATTCCGTATTAATATTGTAATGGGAATCACATGGGATGGGATGTGGACAAGCATAAATTTCAATGAAATGGAATCGAATGAGACAGAAAATATGTCACATGGACAAGCCTGTTATTCTCACATTCACTTATAAATTTAATGTTTTTAATACTTTTTATTAAGCGGTTTGTATGAATTCCTCTGCAGTCTATTTTGAATATATATGTGTAAATGACTTCTTGTTCAAATTGCTATTGTTTTCAATGCTCTTATTTCTTTTATGATCTATAACTCCATTGGATATTGATTTTTTAAGTGATAAAATTTATTAAATTTCTTCATAATTTGAACAAATATCAAAGATTCTATCGACTACATCGTGCATGAATGATAATTTATAGCTTATTGGAAATATTGTTTGGACTATCATTTTAAAGGTTAGTCTGCACCAATAATAACTATTATGTCTAATTGGCGAAAAATCACAGCTAACATTCATAACTTATTATATCTCCTGGGCATTTATGTCTTATAACCCAATACTACAATTAAGTCAAATCTTTACACTGAAACTACCACTAGACTACAAATACAGTAGAATTCTTTAAGCATATTTAATTAATGACTATCAAAACCAAAATATGTATAACTTTTAGAAAACAAAAATCAAACAAATTTTTTAAAGCCTATTTGGAACTTCAAAAAAACACATCATAATTCTTAAATATAGTTTATGCATTATATCAGGTTGTCCGGAAAGTTTGTGCCGATTTACGGTGGTTTACCTTTCGATTTATTTTAGAACATGATTGAGTCCAGAAAAAGGGTGTGACTACACACCAATTTAGAGCATAGTTTAAGCTACCTTTTCGTGGAAGGTAGCTTGTGTTAATTCTTTAATTCTTTAACATGGAAGATAAAAAAGTTCATTTTCGGCACTTTATGCCTCACAAATAACCAAAGAAATATGCACAGTTTACGGTGATGTTTGTTTATCCGAAAGAACTGTACGAGAGTGATTCGCAAGGTTCTGAGCTCTAGATTGTAGCCTTATTGATAAAGTGTTATTAGGCAAACCATCCACTACAGATAATCACCAAATCATGTTATTAATTAAGAATAACCCACATTGCACAACCCGGGAATTGACAGAAATCTTCAACGCATCAAAACCGTTTTTCATGAGCACCTGGTAAAGCTTGCGAATACAAATCGCTACAATGTGTGGGTGCCACATGAGTTGAGTGAGAAGAACCTTTTGGATCTCATTTTTATCTGGGATTTGCTTTATAAACGGAGTGATAACTCACCTTTTTTAGAGCAAATTGTGACAGGTGATGAGAAATGGATTGTCTATCGAAATGTTTAGAGAAAGAGATCCTGGAGCCACCATTAGAAACCCCAGAAGCGGGTCTTCACTCTAAAAAAGTCATGCTTTGTGTGTGATAGGATTGGAAAGGAAATCTGTACTATGAGCTTCTCCCAAGTAACGAGAAATATTGCACTCAACTGGATGAGGTAAGAACAATAATTCAAGAAAACGGTCTAGAATTAACCAAAAGAAAGGGTGTTGTTTTCCAACAGAATAATGCAAGACCACAAGTTTCTTTGGGAACCTGACAAAATTGCCACAGCTCGCCTGGAATGTGTTACCTCACCCTCTATATTAACCAAATATTGCTACTTCGGATTTCCATTTATTCAGGTCTTTGCAAAATAGTTTTAATGGTAAAAATTCTCTCTCTCTCTTTCTCTCTCTCCCTCCCTCTCTCTCTCTATATATATATATAATATATATATATAT
>CABFPE010000092.1:1118563-1130969 GCA_900660155.1 Hofstenia miamia
CAAATGGTACAAACACAGAAGTTACAAACTAAATTTTGCATTTAACAATTCGAATTAAACAAATACAATTTACAAATTTAGTTACAAATATTAACAATACATCATTAAATTAGTGATGGGTTTGGATCTATGACCCGATTTTAAAACAGCATTTACCATAGACTCGTCTGTTTGTTCACTTTGATCGTTGGTGTCTAAAATCAGAAAATCATTTTCAAAATCAATAAATATATTGCAAAAAGGAATAAATGAATTTAGTCATTGATTTAGTTTGTTCAAAAAGCGCTGCAGCATCATGTGTACGATTGGAAATGTAAAGCAATGAATTTCAAATATGTATAGCGTCCGGCAAAAATGTCAGTCTACGTTAAATTTATTTAATATTATTTTTATGCGTTTGTGAATTTTTTCATAGATAACATTATACCAACGTAATTTAATTTTAGAAATTTATTAAGCAAAAATTTACACAAAAAATGACACCCTCTACTGAGTTAATAAACTTACATTCAGACAAGGTGCCAATTAGTAGAAAGTGTATCAAAAATACTAGTTGAAGTCTGGTGACATGACAATATTTGCAGTAAACGTCATATGTAGCATAATGTAAATGAGTTCAGAAAGGTCACAGAACTATAGGTTCTGGTCGCCCACGTTCATTCAGATGTGATGAAAACATTGAAAAAATATAGAATTTGGTAGAAGCCAATCCCCATTTATCAATATCAAAATTGGAACGTTCAACTGGCCTAGAAAACAGATCAGTGAGACACATTTAAAAAGAAAATCTTGAAAAAATTTCTGTCATGGCAAAATGGGTTCCACACAAGCTAAGTGATGCCAACAAACAATCAAGAATGATTATGGGTCAGCCACTACTTGAAGCACTCCATGGTAACATCGTAGTTACAGATGAAAAAATGGCTTTATACATCAGGCGGAAACAATCAACAAAACTGCAGAGCCTGGGTGAGTCCTGGGGGACACCGAGAACATTTGTCATCGCACAACGTTTCGGAGAACAAGTTTCATATTGCTTTTGCTATGAACTTTCGACGTCCATACCATTTCAAAATGTTTTTAATAAGTGAAATCGTTGATTCTAACGCATACATCCAATTCTTGGCTGAAATTCGGGGCAAGTTTCGTTCAACTTCTGAACTCAGTATCATACATGACAACGCAAGATCACACGTATCAACCGCCGTTCAAATCTTCTTTCAAGAACACAACTTAACCTGGATCTAACAGCCACCGTACAGTCCAGATATGAATTTGATGGACAGCTTTGTTTTTAGAAATATGGAACAGGTAAGAAATAATTCATATTTTGAAAACAGAAATGATGTCAATCAATTTCTTACGATTACTTGACTAGTATTCCACGGAGTTCGGGTAACTAATGAACTTCAACGACTAAGGTCTGACATTCGTGAAATTATTAACTGCGGTGATAGCTAACTATAGACCTGCATATTCATATAAGTTATTTGTTAATCTGTTAATAAATACTTATATTGTTTTAAATTGAAAGCTATTTTCTTGTACACAGGGATCTATTACAAAACTGACATTTTTTTTGCTTGACTCTATATTTAACAAAACAAATCAAAACAAAAAAACTTAATATATTGCTTATCAAACACTATAGACAACAAGGGTACAAATGAGATTATACAAGTGTAAAATTTAGTAAGCACTGTTTGAACAGTATTCAGATTCCTTTGAATATACATACCCACAAAAAACGATTGGCGAAACAAGTTTTTTAACAATTCTGAATTTATAGATCTTCTATAAGTATTATAATTTTTATTTTAGCGTGTCTTATATAATATTATTTTGCCTCGTGTATAGTATATGACACCATGTTATAGTTTCAAAAGTAAGTATACAATGTTGACTTTCAATTACGGCTTTGACATGAAAAATTGTCTTGATCTTGAAACATGCTGTGTACCTACTCTGTGGAACAACTACGTCTTTTAAATTTTGCCTTCAGACACTTCAATTTTGATCTCAGAACTTTTAATTTTGATTTCAGAAATTATCCATTTCTTGCTATATAAACATTTTCATCATCCACATCTAATTTAGCAAATTGTACTCCCTTTATAAGGTCTTACAAAACAGAGAAAAAACGTGTACTATCCAATTCAAGTATGATATGGACGTTGGGACGTCAATAATACTCTCTCGCCGTTACTGCGTCGACAAAACAGATGGTAGTTTGTTTCATGCATCCAGATGAGTCGTTTGCTGTTGTGTGAACCAGAATTTATCATTGAAATTTCTGCAAGAGTCCTTTTCAATATGACACATCTTCATTTAAAGTAAATATGCAACAGCAATGTTGTATCCTTCAGACTTTTTCAGCTATCTGTTTCAGCTTGAGCTGAGAATATTCTTTAATCCAAATCAAAATTCGTTCAACAATTGAATTGCTTATTCTCACTATTTTCCTCCATATGGCTTCGAACTTGCTTTTCCACTCATGCATAATGTGCTTTATAGCATATTATCGCGCTTTTCAGCACATGTGCTTATAAGCGAAAAAAGTTTGTTTTTACTGTGATACAGATGTGCATTTTGTTCGCTTATAAGCACATGTGCTAATATAAGCACTTAGTGACAAAAAACCGAAATATAAGACGAAAAAACATGTTGACTAATTACGGCATGAATTACCATGGCATACAGCCAGAAAAAATATATGCGGGGCTGCATTAGCAAAATTGCTGCCCCTTCAATAGTTGCAACTAGATTCGTCTCAGGTTATTTCTTTAAGCCTATTACATGTACATGCAATCTTGATAGCAAATATAATAATTAACAAAATATGCAAAATAATATGTAAGACATATATGCGTATGTTTGGTGACTGGTGTATATTAAAACACTCAGCTCTATTTGAAAAACAATGATACAAAATCTATACAATTTGAAATTCAAAGAGTTTTTCATAAGGTAGGTTCACTCTTGTTACCTTTGTTATAAACGCAAGTTGGTCAAAAAAAGTACCTGACATTGGGCTTATCAATTCATTATTTGATCAGCAAACATGGGAAAAATGAAATAACGATGTCAGTCAAACACTACGATTAATTGCCCTGGAAAAAAATCACTGTCAGAGCATTTTTAACATCTTTTGATTATACAAATTTTTGCTTTTGCTTTTTTGCTATCCTAATTATAAATTTCCTAATGTTGACAAAATGATAAGAAATATCTTGCATGTAGTCTCAAATTACATTCTATATTCATTACAAAACAATTTAAGCTTCAAAACAAATGTCCATCTCACGCAATCATATTGAAATTAATCATTTAAAATTAAAAGCATTTAATGTTCCCCTACCCTAATTCAATGGTAAAAATGCTTCTGCTAAAAGTCTATGTACATAAACAAAACTTAGTTGACAAATCAATATGATGTGAAAACTTCAACTATAAGTTTTTATTACACTATCCATTTTCAGATTTTCTTTCAAATATATTTCACAAAATAAGAGCAAAAGTTTTTCTATTCAGTCATTACTCATCATTGTTTGCAACTAATTCTTGATCATTCTGAGCTTACTCAGAGATCATTTGGTGGAAACAACAGCCACATGAATGCAAATGCTTCAACAGGAAAAGTGGAAATATGTGTTTTGTATTCTGACTTTCACTAGGCTGAATTTATATTGGACCAATTTTTAGTGGTATATTAAAATGATAGTTTAAAGCAAAATAAATTATGTCAAATACAAACTAATACAAAGATGAGATTAATAGAACATAGAAGTGGTGTACAGAAGGGGGCTTCAAAATCGATTTTGATTGGTTAAATTAAACCATTTTCGAAAAAAAAATTAAAATAATTTAGAAATGAAGGTCTATTTTTGAATATTTTGATACATTTCGAGAGCTTAACTGTGATTTTGTTCACTTGTAGGATCACAAAAGAGATGTTGTCCCCCTATTAGAAAATTCTGCATACGCCCCTGAAACATAGGATAGAAAATTGATTGACTAGGTAATGATTGGAATTTAACACCTTGGATTATATTGCAATTTGTTGATTCTTCTATGGCATCAGATAAAAATAAGTTAGACCTACCAAACGTTAATGATATTCTCAAGGCAAGAACGACAGATTAGTAATAGAAAATTTAAATGTAAATTTCTGAAAGGAAAGCTGCTTAGAAAAAAAGTTAAATAAATTTTTTAGGCCAACTAAAAGAGTTCCTTAAAAAACTAATTAAGCTGCATTTACGCAAGGCTTGCATATGGAAATTAAATTGTCTTCTATTTCCACAACTATTTTAAAACCATTTCCATAATTTTCCATAAATGTCCAGATCATTCCATAACATCTTAGAACTAGTGATTATGGTTCTGCAGGACAAGTATTTTGCTGATCCTAGTAACACTTAGTTTTATTGGATTTTGCCCTAGTCATGTACCAGCCACACCTCATAAACTTTTGGCAAAGAGTAGGTCTCCATAACCCTACTAATGGTTGACTAAGCTGACTATAAGTTGTACCAAAATTACTATTCAGGGCTAATAGGTGACATTATTTGTTGGTGCTGCTAAAGCACACATAATAGAATTTTGGAATACTTTTGAACCTTACCTCAGCCAAGGACATTTCAAATTTCCAGAATTGTTCACAATAAAAGTACACTTTTAGAGAATACAATTAAATAAATCAAAGTCATCTATGTATGGCCACAATATATTGCAAAATTCATGCAGTAAACTGTTATGTATCACTAACATTCTGTAAATAATTATATTATTGATTTGTTGCTACACCCTAAAAAGATGTACCGATATATTGGTCATACCAAAATTGCTATTTGATATTAGATGTCACAAATGGAACTAGGTGCAGTTTTAGAATTGCTCTAAACATGCGCAAATATTTCCATATATATACCAGGTGTTCTATTCTGTTAACAGGCTGTAGCCGCGTCCAACCGTTGGCTATGGTGAAAGACTTTGTTTTACGACCAAAATACCAGCTAAAATTCATTTCTAAAAGTACTAGTGATGTCTCTTTGATTATTAATGCATTAATGCATGTACAAGAGTACTAGTTAATACGAAAGGTCACATTATATCCCCAATTTGCATTCATTGTCAGACATTTACATGCTGCACCTGCAACACAAAATGGATGTGAAAACCTGTTTATTTGATGAGGAAATCGTATTACCGATAAAAAATCAGCTCCGCCATGCCCATGTTAACGAAATTTTAGTTATTTGCTTACTTCAATTTTTTTTAACATTATGATGAACAATTTGTTTCCATGATATATATTTGTATTGTTGTTTTAAACCTTAAAAATTTTCACGATTTTTTTAAATTGTTAAAAGTATGAGAATGCTTGAATCTTTGCATTGCACTTAGTAGTAGTAAACAGCGTTGACTACGGCGAAAATGTCACGGCTAACAGCCGGATACGGCTAAAGGCTTAAAGCCAACTGCCAGATACGTCCAAAGTCTTATGGCCAACTGCCCTCTAAACAAAATTTATTTTGCACTGCTTTGCCACAGAACACTAACTTAGGCATTGAAGCTAGAACTGCTTTATTCAAACTAGATGTGCTGAAGAAATATTCAGTCAATGAAGCAAATATTCAGTCAATTTGGTTTACATTAACAAAATTTTGACTTGTATTCGTCATGTGTTCTTTTGAATTCTCTTGTTCATGCAGAGATTGCACAAATGAAATACCTTTTTAAGACTGACTATCCTGGTAGTTTATACAAGTCTCTTCCTATTTTGGAGAAAGTGTTCAACACTCTGTATGACTTAACCGTAAATGTATTTTGGTTACTATATAACAATTTTTACTGTTCTTAAAACGTTTATATTTTGCTAAGCACATTTAGGGTGTGTTTAACATTTTCTATGGTGTTGAGAAAGTCTGTTTTTTGAAATTTTATTTCCACAAATTTCCATTATATTTCCATTTCACAATCTGGAAATGGAATGGAATGGATATGTTCATGTCCATATGCAAAACTGATTAAGGCTAATCTTTTGTTTAAATTAGAAGAATAAAGCAAATGAAATAGGTCGAAAATATAGATTTAGTGTTACATTGTAGTGGCTGAAATTCAAGAATTACATTTACAGAGAAAACACAAATCAACTATTCAAATATATATTCAAAAATTGTTGAAAGAGATAGACTGACTGCATTATAAATTTAGAAAATCAGTGGAAAATTAAATGAACGCAACATCCGTTAAATAGTGATTTTGCTGCCCCTGAGAAAAAATATTCGGGGGGTGCATCACCCCCAGCACCCCCGGTTAGCTGGGCCCCTGCATACAGCAGGTACCATAAATCACAATTTTGGGTTTTTTGAATAAATAATAGGTTTAAACATGCCTTCTACATTATTACAATCAATGAATTGTTTATTGTAGGTAAATGATTTTATTAAATGAAATAAATATAGCTAAGATAAAATGAATTAATAGTGCTACTTTTAGGTTATACATACTACCCCAGTGGTTAATATACAGGAAGCCCTGTGCATACATGTACTCGAGTAATTGTGATGAATGTTGCTACAAAGAAGTTTAAAGCAAAAATCTGGTAATTTCCGACTGAGCAATGTGCTTATATCTTGATATAAGCACACCTCCGCTTATAATCACATGTGCTTAAAATCGCGATAATACGTTATTTGATTAATCCCTATTCAAAAAGTTACAATCACCTTCGTTTTCGCATCTTTGGCGAACTAACGGTAATGATGGCATTTTCAGTCGAAGTAAAAATTAAATTAAAGTTCAACACACACAGTCACAGACATTGAATGATGTAGACAGTAGACCAGGTGTATGCAGAGCTAAAAGTTCTTAAAGCAACATTAAAAGTTCTGAGATCAAAATTATAACTTCTGAAGGAAAGAACTTAAAATTTCTAAAAGTTTTGTTTGAAAGTATAAAATGATGTATAGCTTGTAATTTTTTAATTTTGTTTGAACATTCAATGTATTCATGATTTTCTCATTTAAATAGGCCTATGTTTGGATATTCTTCAAACCAACAGATTATTAATTGCTGCAAGCTTTGAAACTACGAGGAGCACTCTCATCGCAACTCAAAGCAAATTTTGAAAAAATGTGGACAATCATCAACGAAAAGATAAAACAAATTCCTGATGAATTTACGACAAAAGCGAAATATGTATTAAAAAAGGTGGACATGTTGAATTGCTCTTGTAATTTGACATTTATCTGTTAGTTTCCGAATAATCTTTATATTCTATTGTGAAATAGTCCAATAAAGCTTTGCTTTTGTCATAAAATATTATTCAATTTATGCTGAAATTAATCTGCTTTCCTTCAAAGAATATATATATATATATATATTCTAGCGGAAACACAGAGTGAATGCTCTAATCATCGAACACTAACTCTACTTTATTAATAAAACAGAGACAACATATACAAGAAATAAATACGTATTAGACAACAAAAACAGGTTAAAACAAAACCAGATATTAAATGAACTAAAATAAACGAAAACAAACGAAAAGAAGGCACGCGCTTTGATGCAGGGCGATTAGAAATGAGTGCGGTACAGGTTTTGTAAGAAATTTTCTACCGCAAAAAATCCACCGCTAACCACCGCATTGTGCATATTTTCCAGCAAACAACTGCAAAAAATTACATTTTACCACGGTAAGAAAAGATAGATATTTCTGAATTGTTTTTAAGGTTATGAATTATCCGTAGAAAAGTTTAAAGACAATTTCTTAGTTATTTGGTCAATTTGTTCAATTTTATTAGAGTAGTATCAAATCTTCCAAGAAATATATATAATTTTGAAATTTCTCAAATTCATTAATTATACACTTTCAAGGAAACCTTTCAAATGTCTAGTGTTTTAAAAAAACACTAGGTAAATTTCTACAAAGAGTAACTATAGAATGGAACGCGTAAAATTACTCAATTGATGAATCTACCTATTTTACCTAAATTTATTTTTAAGTAAAAAATCTCATAAGAATCTACAAATTACAGGTGTCTATTGTCAGATAAATTTTCAAGTTCACGGAATTATTATTGTGGCAAAGTTACTCGTTGTAGATGTGTTTTTCACCTTAGGTTACGATTTGTACACACAAAATGAAATATCAAGGGACAAGCAGTAACTTATAAGTATATACATTAGGGTGTCCTCTTTTCGCAAAACTTATAGCATTCAGTTGAATTAATATGAAGAATTGTATTTTAAGTTAGACAATACTAACAATTTTTAACAAATAAAGGAAAAACCTTCAGAACAACTCATTTTTGGAAAAATTTCTTGATCTTGATTTTTTGGTGCAAAGCTAAGAAAATTTTTGTTCTGTTTTGCATGCTTATTTCATGTTTGTAAGTATCTAAAACATTGCAAGATGCTTGTATGATTTTTATTGTACATTGAGTTGTTGGCTGTTAACCTTAGTGCTAAGTGCTGCTGTTTAGACAATGACAAAATTGATTCTCAAGTTATAAGAAAATACCTTTCATTGTATGTTAGCTGATATTTGCACAGTATACAGATACGGTTTCAAGAGGATCTCTACGATACTCTTACAAGGAAATTTCTCTATTTTGTTAGACTTATATAATTTTCGAATTTCATCAATTCTGTGTGGAAATCGTTTGCGTCGATTGTTAAACTCTTATGTGATGCCTATTTTTCGATTTTGAAAAGATACTGCGATTAAGCGTTGCTCAAATACCTTGTTCTTGGCATTTGTGAAGCGAAATTCAGAAACTATTAATGCAAGCCAAAGTTCACTCTTCGAAAGTTTTCTCAATAATATATATTTTTAAATATTGCATTATTGTACATAATTTGTTGATATTTAAATGAAACCTACTTTTTCTACGTGTTATTTTACTTATTGCGAAATGTAAGTTGAACATTAAACAATAAAACCTTTTCCGATTTATAACAATTGAAAGTGTGGGCTTTTAAATACATTCATCTAGAAATTAATGCGTATTTTTGAAAATATTATCGTAGAATGTTACTTAGTTATTAATGAATACATACCAACATTTTAGACTGCTAAATTTGCTATTTTTATAAATAATATTTTGCAGCCTCCCCACTATTTTACACTGTTCTACTGGTTGTCTATCCTTCTCTTTAGCAATCCTTGTCTATATGTATAATTGATCGATGAGGAAATGAAATGAGTTTTCCAATGTGTTTGACTTGGGATTGTAAGTATATCGAGTAATAAATAATTTAAAATTCAAATAGTTTGTGTTAGAAAAGTGCAGACGTACAGAATCTCTAGCGCTGGTAGAAACTAAATATTATTCCGATAACTCAAAAAACTAATAACAAATACATATTAAATGATTAAACCATGTCTTATAAGCTGTAATACCTGGCTTAAATTGCTCTGGCAAGCTCTGAATGGCAACATCGGCGATTTGCTTGGGTCGAACCACTGTGCGTACTAAATATAAAAAATAATTATGCTAATCTGCACATTGAATTATCTGTAATTCATTAAAATGAAATAAATGATATGAAGTTTCCGGCAACTGATTATGAAACCAAAATCAAAACTTTGCAAATCGACTTAGTATTGTGTAGTTTATATTTCTAGTTAATTTTGCAAGATTTCCGCCGAGATTACCTGTTACACTAGTAAAACACAGCAATAAAGTTATTTACATCAAATAAGAATAATGTATAGTAAAATCCCAATAGATGAAATCACAGATAACTAGAATATCAGGCCATCGAGCCACTATAACAGTGTAAAATATAATCAGGTTTACACCAATTTATGGTATCCAAAAACTATATTTTTAACTTTCAGCTAGACCGGAACACTGAAAATCATACCGTTGTTATTTCTTTCTAGAATTGGACATTTATTAAGATACGCAAAACATTTTTTGAAATTTAAGAAAAATTAGACGGTGAATTTTGTTTATAGACTCACTTGAACATATAATGTTGTCCGCTGTAAAAGCGGTGCTCACAATAAATATGTTGTGTCAAATAGTGCACATTGTAGTCAATGGAAAAGACAAGGTGTAGGCCGATGCACCCTGTTACTATGATACAGCGAGCCCTTTATAAATAAATATATATATATATATATATATATATATATATTAAGGATAATTTTTGCAACATTTTGTACCATTATCCAACACATATCTATATCTGTTCAAAAGAGTCCTAAGTGCACCTCATAACATGTTTTTTTTGTGCAATCAGGAGTTGGGTCTTACTTGAAATAATATTGCGCAGTCTATTTTTTCGCGGAATTATGGCTGAAATATCAAGTCAAGAAAAATCTAAATTGGAGGCAAAAAGATAAGAAATCAAAGCAAATGGAAGAAGAATGAAGAGAAGAGGTTAAGTGCGGAAAGAAAGGCACTTGTTTCGTCATAGACTATTAAATTTTCGGAGAGAAATTCAGGAGAAAAATCCAAATTTAGCCATAGTGATATGTAAAATATCAATTGTGCGAAAATATATTTTTCATTCCAAGTTTGTATACAGTGCATGATTATTTTTCAATATTTTTTGTTACTTCTAGGGATACTCAATCTGCAATTTTTTGGCTCTGCGACTTGGGTTAGAAGGCTTCCCTTATACAGGGATTTTTTTGCATCTTTAAAGCAAGCCTGTAGCCAGACCAAATCCCCAGGGGGGCACACCTATGACGTAAAAATATTGAAAGCTGATTAGTGGTGTGTTTTTAAATGTTCAAAGGGGGACCCTTTTATATTTTTTTGGCACTGCTGCTTACATTTTTCTCAGGGGGGGGCGTGTCCCCTGGCCCCCCGTGGCTACAGCATTGCTTTAGAGACTAATGCACTTTTAGACAGGCATTACTCTGTCAATTCAGGTCAATTTCTTAGCTGTTTTCAGCATTCTGGAGAGCTCCTTTATCTCTATATGACAATATAAAAGTATATTTTTAATAACTTATATATAATTTGGTTAATTAGCGGCTACTGTCAAATTACAACTTGCGAATATTTATTAAACTACTTCAACTGAAACATCTTGAAACTCTATGGCTCGGCAACTAGTGACATCAATTACTACCATTATATAAGAAAATATATCAAAAAACCGGCCAATGAAGAAATTGACTAACACGTAAGCGGAAATTTCAGCATGTAATGCTCGAAAATTCAGAGGAAAGCTACGCATCGGCACCTGGTGGGATTCACAAGCTAATAAAAGGGCTCTAGATGGGGCTCAGAGGGCGATGACGTTTAAAAATGCGCGTTTTTATGCTTTTAATGCACCTAATTTGAAGTATTCTTTTATTAGAACTTCAAAAGTGAGGGGGATGTGCTTTGTTTTCTCTCACTTTCAAAATTGAGATTACCCACTGTAATATGGTATTTACCTTTATTCAATTATCAAAATACATGAAAGATAAGTGATAATATTCTTAAACATACAAAATTTCAAATACATTCAAATATCTCTTCTCTAATGGAAATTAACACGCACCATAAGATCTTAATGATATTTACAGGCAAAACAATCGAGAAAAACCATTAAATTTCAAAATTAGAATTTCATATCAAGGCTACATTATATATGATGAAGCTGTTAACACTATCAATTCAAAATCTTTAATTAATTAATAAGCTACTCATTTCGACTTATCATTGTGATATAAAACATTGTCTACGAAATATACTGAAAAGAATCCAGAAACTCATTAAAAGTTGGCAAACTTTTAGTTCACTAATACACTGGCTTTTTACAATTGAAAACACGTGATAATTGACAAGCCATATCTCTTTGCAGAATTGATTGTACTTTCCCATAAGTATTATTAAGGAATTCTGTGCAACAACAGTCACAGCAAAGGCTTTGGTAGAATAGTTCATAAAATGATTGCAAGTAGTTGCATGTTTTTAGCATAAATCATTGAAACCTGTATTATTTTTGCACATTCTTTTACTGAATGATTCAGTAATTAAGTAATTTACTACAAAAAATTCTCGAAAAAACATTGTATATTAATGATAACTTAATAGAATGACTTAGATGGTTGGACTTGCAATCTAGCGGAAAGAGATTTCTTAGCCTAATTGTTAAGCATTTGATGTAAACATTTGTATCAAATTTGTAAAAACCAAGTTTCAATACCATATAATCGTTAAATATTTAAATTAACAGACATTCTTCAAGACTAAACGTGTATAATGCAAAATTATATTCACTAAAAATAATTGAAACCTATGTTCGGCAGTCTTTCTTTCATGCTTTGATTTGAAGTGTGTTTTGCATCCTTGATTCGAGCTAAGTATCTTGATGTTGTCCGAAGGGATGCCTCCTTTGCATTAGTAATTGATGCTTCTAGAGTTTTCACTCTAGCGGCTGTTGACTTTAGACG
>CABFPE010000092.1:1131969-1149640 GCA_900660155.1 Hofstenia miamia
CAATTACACATGTAAGTGACTGATTTGTTACTTTGAATTCGATGTATTTGTCACAGCTGCAAGCGGATTACGGTTTTCTGACCCAACCCAACTCAAACATCTTTTACAAAAAACGGATCCAACATAAGTGGAGATCTCTAAAATTTGTCAGTGAACTGTTCAGACTTTCAAATCTCCGTAGCTCTCACCTTGGTGCAATACACTGATAAAATATCGAAGCTCATGATTTCCTGAGAATGAGTTTTAGTTGATATTGTAAACTCATTAATCTGACCCATCGTTTCCAAAACTTAACCCAACTCTACCCATCAGTTGAATTTACCCTACCCAACCTATATATATATATATATTATATCTGAATCCAAATATTATCAGGCACATTCCTTTAACGAAAATATTTTCCTATAGTTTTGGCCCAAACATGCCGTCTCTGAGTGATTTAGAAAACCTCATAAAAAGTAATAATGATCGCAATCTTCTAATCACAAAAGAACGGAAAGTCAGATGTGTGGAAGACATTCAAATTAATAAAGTTCGATGGAGAACAAGTAAAAGGATACTGCTGCTGTAACATCTGCAAAAGCGTAAGTTTTACATTTCTTAAATTTTTATTTCTAACATCATTATAATTATTATTATAATTTTTAGGTATTAACGGCGAATCCAGCAACTGGTATTGGTCACTTATTTCGCCACCAGATGAAATGCAATCAAATTGTTAACGTCAAGGGTCAGCTTACCTTTAAGCAAACTACTTAGCGAACTGTGGGAGTGACATTCACAGAACGTGAACAAGAAGACATTAAGAATGCTGAAGCAATGTGGTGTATCATGGGTAGGCACCCATTCAGTGCGGTAGAAGAGCCAAGCCTCCATCAGCTAATAGAAAAATACATCAATAAGGTAGCTACAAGCAGTGAATGTGGGTTCACAACTCAAAGGAAACGCCAGTGGTACGATTTTTGGTCGCACAACGATATCTTCTCATGTAGATAAACTGGTAAGTCTTCATTGGCATTTCCTAGTGTTCTATTAAATGTCGAATTTTTTTGTATTATTGCTTATTCCTATAGGNTTATTGAATATACCAGCGCCAGAAATACCTCTTTTTGTACTATTTTAACGTTCATATTAGATTATGTTAGTTTCTGTTTGATAATATAAACGATTCTAAGAAATAGATTTGCATAGAAATTACATTGCGGGAATTTTTAAAATGCAATAGCAATATTTGAATTCTCGTTCCCGCCGTTATGCTACATAATTCTTGTTTGACTTTTTGCAAAATTTTAAATCATTGCTAATAGATGTATTCGATATTTTACTTTACGAATTCTGACGAACTGTCATAAGGCATATTTAGTACATAACAAATAATCTGCTACGTATTATTTAATGTGTATAGTTCATCGCCTAATTATTACATTATTTATCTATGTAGTAAAAGTTTTCCAAAATTATTATTTAAATTTGCATATTCTTAGATTAAAATACATTCAATTAAAATAAGAAAGCCCTATTTCAATACTTTTTCAAAAATAAAGTTTTTGTTTTTCACTGCTTACTTTTAGTAAATATGAATTAACTTTATTGAAAGTGATCATAATATTTTTATATAAAACCAGGAACTAATAATTGTGATCAAATAACCTGGCTTAAAATAAGTTTTTTTTCCAAAAATTAAAGTAAACTCGCAAGCAAAGTACTACAATTACACATGTAAGTGACTGATTTGTTACTTTGAATTCGATGTATTTGTCACAGCTGCAAGCGGATTACGGTTTTCTGACCCAACCCAACTCAAACATCTTTTACAAAAAACGGATCCAACATAAGTGGAGATCTCTAAAATTTGTCAGTGAACTGTACAGTTCAGATTCAGACTTTCAANTGATAAAATATCGAAGCTCATGATTTCCTGAGAATGAGTTTTAGTTGATATTGTAAACTCATTAACCTGACCCATCTTTTCCAAAACTTATCCCAACCCTACCCATCAGTTAAATTTGCCCTACCCAACATATATATATATATATATATATATTTATATATATATTATATTTGAATCCAAATATTACCAGGCAAATAGCCAAGAAGACATTTGAAAAAATGTTTAGGATAAGATATCTAAGAATGTGTTGAGCACCACGTGTCTTAATCCGTAAATTTACATTCCTGAAACGAAAATATTTTCCTATAGTTTTGGTCATGCCGTTTCTGAGTGATTTGGAAAAACTCATAAAAAGTAATAATGATCGCATTCTTCTAATCACAAAAGGAAACGGAAAGTCAGATGTGTGGAAGACATTTAAATAAATAAAGTTGGATGGAGAACAAGTAAAAGGATACTGCTGCTGTAACATCTGCAAAAGCGTAAGTTTTACATTTCTTAAATTTTTATTTCTAACATCATTATAATTATTATTATAATTTTTAGGTATTAACGGCGAATCCAGCAACTGGTATTGGTCACTTATTTCGCCACCAGATGAAATGCAATCAAATTGTTAACGTCAAGGGTCAGCTTACCTTTAAGCAAACTACTTAGCGAACTGTGGGAGTGACATTCACAGAACGTGAACAAGAAGACATTAAGAATGCTGAAGCAATGTGGTGTATCATGGGTAGGCACCCATTCAGTGCGGTAGAAGAGCCAAGCCTCCATCAGCTAATAGAAAAATACATCAATAAGGTAGCTACAAGCAGTGAATGTGGGTTCACAACTCAAAGGAAACGCCAGTGGTACGATTTTTGGTCGCACAACGATATCTTCTCATGTAGATAAACTGGTAAGTCTTCATTGGCATTTCCTAGTGTTCTATTAAATGTCGAATTTTTTTGTATTATTGCTTATTCCTATAGGCTAATCGTGCAAAGCAGGTAATTAGGACAACATTAAGAGAAGCAGCAGGTGCAGATTCTATCGCGTTAACAACGGATATGTGGACAGACGACCACAGAAAGTGTAGCTACATTGATGTTCACTGCTTTTGGATTACTCCTGATTTTGAACTCAAGAACGTTCTTCTGGCAATCGAGCACTTTGGTGCAGTATCGCATACTGCGGAAAACATTAGGGCGCATTACACTGACATATGTGCTTCTTACGGCTTGGATGCAGAAAGGGTTCCAATAACGAGTGATAAGGGCTCCAATGCAGTTTGGGCTCTTCGTGACTTTGTCTAGTAAGTATTAACCCTTCATTTATGTCTTTAATTATGAATTTTGGTATAGGTTTATATGTGCCTGTCACAGATACCACACTGTTTTAACTGATGGTTGGAATCAAGCTCTAAGAGAATGCCACGAGTTGAAAAGCTATGATGAAGGCATTTCCGCACTATCTACATACGTCAAACAGGCGTCTGGTGTCCAGGAAACGCTACCTAAATCCGTCAAGAGTGGAGGAGTTACAAGGCCTTGGACTGCATTGCACATGCGAGCTGTTGCCATCAAAGACAGCTACGAAGTTCTCTCAACTGAACTCATTAAACGAGGAAAACTTACACTACTTGGAAGAGTGGACTATGAACTAAATGTCCAAATTTGCGAATTCACAGGATAGTTCACCAAGGTCTTTGAGGTATGCTTAACCACTACTTGCATATTATAATAGGATTTGGGGGTTGAGCGCAATAACTGTTAAATTTAGAGTCTTCAATATAGTAACAAGCCAACAATCAACTACGTGGTTCCTTGATATTATAAGATGGTTTCATTCTGCTCTGAAAATTCAACCGACATTCAACCCAACAGAGTTCTTAAGCAATGTGTTCTAAGCAAACTTGACGAAAAGTTTTTTACCAGTATTGTTCGAACGCATTACATTGCTAGGTTTTTGGATCCTCGTTTTAAGGGTTTCAGCTTCGTTCCTGAAAACACAACGTATGTAGAAAATTTTGCGCTATTATATTAATAATGCTTATAGGGCTGAAAAGGTGGACAAAACGAATCTCTTAAGAGATCTCCCCGAATGGATATCCGCATACTTTTTTGCAAGTCCTATCAAAGATGACACTGGCGGTGCTCCAGTAGCAAAATCTGCTCGCATTGTTTCCGGCGATTTCTTCGCAGATTTTGATGACCCTATAGAGTCCGGTTCAATTGATAAAACGTCACATATGGACATTGATTCAGTACGACTTAACCATCAATTATATTCCACTTTAAAAATTTAAAGAGTCCTTAAATTGGTTATGCATTTTTCAGATAAAATTTGCAAATTGATATATTTCCATTAGACTAACATTTGGAATGAAAATTTTATTAAACTTGTATGAAAATGACAATCACATGTATGAAATGATTTATTGAGATTTTTAAAAATATGTTGATAACTTTGCCTGTGGTCCATTAAATGATATGCCTATTTTGCTCATCTTTGTACCAATAAATTCATGTGATCAGTGTTATTAAAATCAACATACAAATTTTGCTGGGTGAAAGTTTCTATAACACGAAATTTATCAATGATTTTTCAACATAATTCTTCAGGTAAAATAAAATTTGGTTTATTGTGATATAGAAGAACCACTAAGTACTTAAGGATGAAGCATTAATACATTGCCTGCAAATGCTTCGTTTAATTCACCATTTAATATTTAGGAAATTCTTACATACAGAAAGTCAGCTTTAGCCAACACTGACCCCACAAATCCCCTGCTATTTTGGCGTATAATGGTTCTAAATTGCCAATGCTGGCTGCTGTAGCTCGCCAAATTTTCGCCATTCAAGCTGCATCAGCCCAAAGTGAGAGAGATTTTTTATCTGCGGGATGCGGGAATGATAATTACAAAGAAGAGATCCATGATAAGCCCATCTCATGTGAACAACATGGAAATTGTGCGATCGGCGATTTTTGCAAATATATTTTCAATTTAATAATTTTTGTTTATTTAAAAGACATAATACACTGGCTGTAATCACTTTATTTACTAGAGAAATTTTAAAAAATGTGAAAACGTGCAACACCGTGCCTAATAATATTTTTAAAAGCCCGTGCCGTGCCGTGCCCAAAAAATAATTGGACAACTCCGTGCCGGGCCCGGACTAAAACCCACCGAGCCGTGCCTTCAAAAACCAGGCACGGTAGCAGCTCTGCTTTGTGGTTTTGCAGTTAATCCCCAGTAGAGACAAATTTACTTATGTTGACCATAGTAACCGATATAACAATTCGAAAAATCCAAAATCGAATAAAAAGGATTTAAATACATTCATATTTTATTTGAGAATATGAGATTCGGTGCTGCAACTAAAATACAACGGCAATATAATTATGCTACTTCTACTGTTACTAAAATATGACTACCCTCCATCAGACATTTATCATAAACTATCTACAGCATTTCCGAATGCTGACTCAGCAGCAACGAGCTAATTGTGAAAATCAGCCAAGGCAAGGTTGCCCTCGAACTTTCAGAAGTAGAAACTAGATTCAACGTGTGACAGACATAATTAATGAAAATCAGAAACATTGCTCCAGATTCATTTATGACAGTTTGGGAATTAATAAGATACTGTACCCACAATATTGAAAGGTTATCACAGCTCGCAAATTTTAGGAAATTTTTTTTCACTTAGGTTTTTTTGTTTAATTTGCAAAAACCACATGAATTTAGTAAAATATATACCTTTATTTTTCATAGCTTTGAAAATAACAGATTTTATAATCTTTTTTAATATTTGGCATTTTACTTTTAAAAAGTGACTTAATTCTATGCAAATATTCAAATTGAATTCATAATATGAAGGAATATTACATCATTTCATTAATAAATCATTTAATGTTGTATTCTATCAACTGATGAGAAGCATATACCGCCGGCGCGTCTAAGATATTGATATTGCTGGCGCCTGTGCTATATAGTCGCACGGTGCTACACAGTCACTTATCGTGTTTGGATTGAGAGGCGTCAGTGATTTCTGATCAGCTAACTGCCATAATATCAAGCAACGCAAATTGCCGCGGTTTTCATTCCAATTATAAAGGTTAGAAATTTAATAATTACTCTTAATACAATAGAATATATGTTTAGATTAGATGCAGAATCGAAAGCACAACTTCCACCAGACTCATTTTGCTTTATGTTCGCAAGATTAATTGGAGGTTAAATGATTTTTAAGTGCATCTTAATACTGCTTGCTAAAACTTATTTAGGACCAAAGAAGTTCACAGACGTTATATGGGCATTTCAAGACATGTGTGCAGGACACTAAATCATTTACCCCTTCGTTTCTATGCAATTCATGTCATCGCTACCTGTACAAATACCACAAAGATCGTGCAAACTCGTTTTCCGTTCAATACTCCAGCAATTTGGACCGAACAGATATCTCATGCCTATGGTGAGTGTTAAATTTTTCGATTCAAAAAGTATCTAGTAGAAAAAAGCAAATTTATTTTGAATGTTCCAATTGCAAACTCCCTCTCAAAGAAACAGTCTTAATGAAAGAGAATGATGCAACTGACAATTCTGCTTGCTCTACTGATGAACGAATGGTAGTGTCGGACGACAGTGAATATCAGGCAGAAAGCAGCGACACATCAGTTTGTCACCAAATGATTTTGGCGATTTTTGAAGGGGGCATCTTTGTCCAAAGCAGCAAAGAAGTTAGAATCCGTTAATACGAGGCATGTAAAGGAGAGAAATATTGAATACGTAGAATTTTTTCTGACTTCAGGTGGCTTTACTTGTTGCTCCGGTTATTAGAAACTTTATCGGACAGATCTTCTACCAAAAACCAAAAAATGGTCTTCATTTATAGATTCATCAAAAAATAGTCTGAAAGCAGCTGCAGTATGTGATGGATATCAACTTCCTACTGTACCATTAGCGTATGCAAGAGTCAAAAAAGATAAAACAAGCATCTTTCAAATTCTTTCTTCACTCAATTGTAATTCACTAAACTGGCCAATAATTGCTGACTTAAAAGTTGTCAATTTCCTACTTGGTTTACCGAATGGATATGCCAAATATCCCTGCCCGTTTTCCATGTTTGACACTCAAAATCCTTTGCCAAACTTTAGCACCAATCATGTTTGGCCTGAAAGACCGCTGAATTCTGAAGAACAAGTGCCCAGAGAAAGCATTATTCTTCCTTTTTTGCATATAAAATTAGGATGATTTCAGAAGTACGTTGAGACTCTGCCAAAAGAAAGTACGTGCTATCAATATTTGCTTAATAACACACAAAAGCGCGAAGCAAAAATATCTATAATGGTCTTTTTACGGGACCAGAAATTCGGAAACTCCTTAAAGACAAAAACTTTATTTCCTCAATGACAGAATTAGAAAAAGCAGCATGGGACTAGTTTGGCAATTTGTGTGAGAACATTTTTGGTAAAAATATTAATCAAAATTGGGGTATTTATGTAGACAATTTTATTTCGTCTCTTCACGCGTTGGGGTGTTTGAGAATGTCGAATAAAATGCACCTGCAATTCAAGCACACAGAGCAATACAAATATTTTCTCGATACATTTTCTGATGAACATGGTGAGAGATTGCACAAAGATATGGAGACAATTGAATCGATATACTGTCATCTGTTGACACGCGAGAAGCTGGGGGATTATATTTGGCGCTTGAAAAGCGAAGGCCGCAAGGAACTTTGCAGTAAAACAAAATTTTTTCGATAATTTTTTATTTTTTTACAAATTGTTAACAAATAATATTTCTTCCGTTTTCATTTCATAATTTGGTATTTCACTTCAATTAGATAAAATATAAGAGAAATTTATTGAAAAAATAAATTCATTTATGGGAAAATTTCTTCAAAAATTTAGAATTTTCAAATTGTCAATTCTAAGAAAAGTTTTCAAACTAAAAAACAACCTTTTAGATTTTCGCTATTTACAACATGCTGATTGGAATAGAGTAAAAAATGGAAGTGCCAAAATCACTTCCAAGGCGAGCTATGTTATTTATGAGAAAATTATCTTATATGCTGTGTAAAAACCTGCTAGACATTCTAAATGAAACGGGCGAATTAGTAATAAGTAATTTCTGCGTGGAAGACGAAGTTTGGGTAAATTTTCGCCCTATACAGTCCAAACAAGAAACTAAAGTTTGAGTCAAAATTCGTTGATACGCCATGAAATTTGCCGGCCAAGGCTGCAAGGAGAATACGATGCTGTTAATTTGCTTGACTTGAAATAAATTTTCTGTTCAAGCATCACGCCTTATAAACAATTTCGTTTACACAGAATTCGTGGAGAACTACCCTAACTCTAAGACCACATCGCACAAGGCTACTGTGGTCAAATTACAAAGTTACATGCCCCCCCCCCTCAGCAGAGATAGATTTAAGTCTCTTAGGCGCGATTCTTTTCAAAGCGACATATTTGCAAAATTCTATGGGGCCGTCTACAGAAGAGATTAAATTTTGCGTGTGCTTGGATTCAATGTAAAAATGTTCACTAAATTCGTTTCTAAAAAAAATAAAAACAAAAAAGCGAAAATTTAATTCATTATACACTAATACACAAACAAATAAAATGAATTGACGATTGAGTTGTACAGTATATTTGAATTTAAATATTTTGCAAATTTAACGAATTTTAGATGAAACAATAATTTCGTGAATTTTAACAAATTTTACTTATTCCCGTAACTAATTCTCAAACAATGTATAATATTTCTTAATGTCAAATATGCATTGAAACTTTCCAGTTAAACAAAAAGTTAACGATATTTATAGCATTCTTCGAAATTCGAATTGCTTTAACTCTTGTTGTTGTGAACCATCATAAAATTGGCAATTTGCACAAAAATTCTAAAAAAATGTTTTTTGCTTAAAGCATTTTTACAAACTTTGTTAACAAGGCTAACTAAAAAAGTTAGTAAAAACAAAAAGTAAGAGTACCTGTTTATATGTTTTAGTGATGGTTTCTAATTCTAACATGACCTGTGTATTTTGTTGTTCATGCATTTGTGTTTGTTGTGACACTTCGACCTAAATGACAATTTAATAAACCACACCCATCCGCTTAACTGATTGCATACCCGTTTTAATTTATGAGTCATTCCTTCAACTACCATACTCCTGAGCTTTTTCAATGACGCCATTTCCAGTGCAATTTTATCTTCCAATGCAACTAAGTCGCGGCGAGCTTGAATAACCGCAGATTCGTCTTGACTAAAAATACATTGAAACCACATGTACACTGAAACAATAAAACTATTATACATAATAATTCTCAATTTTTGAATTTAAAAATGATTCAGTTTGCAATCAGAGGCAAATGCAGGACTTCCTGACGGGAAATCTTAACTGTTACATTATGCGAGGTGATCAATAATAGTGGCCTGAACTGAAGACGTAACGTTCAGCCGATTACAAGGGTGGAGATACTTTTATAACCACGGGATCTTAATAGACGTCTAGAACGCTTTAGTTGTCATAGAAATATAAAGATTTCATTTTTTAACAAGTTATCAGTAAAAATCTAATGGGGATGACATGTCACTGATCTAATGCTATTTCTCCAGTCCGAACAAAATTTTCAAAAAATAGTATTTCCATTATATAATGATATTCGGTTAAAATGTTTAACATCTTTACTGTCAACGATGCCCAAACCTAATATTTTGAACCAACTTCATAAATCAATACTTCTCATTCTGATGATTGCAGAATTTGTTAGGCTTAAAATTTTATCCCTTACTTATTTAGAAATTTACGCATTTTTCATTCTGTGAGTTCAGTATATAATTATTGTTGTCGGTTTATGCCACTGAATACTTAAATTGGATTAAGTTGCAATTTAATAAAGCGAACATAAAATTTGTCACAGTAGAGCAAGGCGCCAATGGCGAACCATTTTATAATAATAAAATCACTTTCAGTCATGGTGAAGCCAAGTAGCAACACATACTTTATTTGAAACATACTCGCTCTATTAATTGTAGAATTTTATAGATTAATATTTCGAACATCTTTTGAATAATGCTATTTTGTTAAACTGAATATTTTAATTGTGAGGTTAAAAATAAAAGGTGCTTTTAATACATGGACTTTGTTGGAACAGAAGACAATTTTTACAGACATTCACTGTAAAAATTACACAATCGAAAATAATAGGGAGCAAACATACTTACATCAAGGCATACATTCTCATTGATAAAATCAATTTACATTTCCAACATTCCTATAACATAATCAATCTCACATAATATATAAAAATTTTATTTCGTAAAAACTCAAAATGCGATATATATATATATATATTCATAATGAGTAATTTATTAAATATACGAATGGAAATATGAACCTAAAAAATGTTATACAAAATAGTAAAAAATGACCTAAGTTTCCTTGAGCGATTGACAAAATCTTGCATTTCATTCTTCAGATTAGCACACTCAACTTGAGAACGTTGAAGAAGCATAGTGGCAGAATCTTTTTCAGAACGTATTTGATTGGAGGAACAAATGCTATCAGCCAGCTCTTTTTGAAGAGCACTCAGTTTCTGATGGAACATTTCGCGCTCACTTTCCAATTGAGTACGTAAAGCATTCTAAAATTAAGGAGTCATTAAAAAATGCACACAAAATGTAGTTTAAGATAAAAGTTCTTCTTAAAATGAGTGAATCAGGGAGGGGCAACAAACGTGTTTTAAAATAGAAAATTGTTTTGAAAAACTCCGGGACAAAAACATAAGCTGGAAACGAAGACATGTTTACGTCATTAGAAAAGAAAATTATGTCAAACCTGCAAAACATCTGCAGATTTAATGAGACCACTTTGCTCTATTTCCTTTTCGCGTAATTTCCTATTGGTGATTAATTCAGATGAAGCCACCCTGTTGAGTAGTTCAGTTTTGCAATCCAAAGAAATCATTAAGGAAGAGCACTGTTCTGAACTCAATTTTGCTTCCTCTTCTAAGCGAGCAATTTGTGAATCACGTTGATCCAATTCAAACTTTAACTGTTTCACTGAATTTTTCAATTCCCGTTCACTGTCTTCCTTCATATCAATCTCGTCTTCAAGGTTAGAAATGGTGGCGCGTAAGTTTGTAATCAATACTTTGAGAGAACTAATATAACCTGAAATCGTTGTTGAAGTCTCATTCCAATCAACTTGAACCTTTTTACCCTAAACAAATGCATTTGCCATCATAAACAATTATTGTATAAGCAAAGCTGTAAGTCGGGTTTTGGAACTTAGAAATAACAATGGGCTTTGGCTAGGGTGAGCCTGATTCTTTACAGATATACTAGAATGTGTGTAATTTTGTTATAGGATACTTGTGTATGAAAAACTTCGTATTTTAGCATTTCAAATGCACTTTTCTAAAAAAAGTTTTTATAAAACTTACTAACACGAGATGTCTGCAGAGTTCAATTGTATAGTTTACTTTTAACAAATATTGTTCAACTTCAACATATGGTTGAATTTTAATACGTACGCCATTGTAACCTTAAACAATCGTTAGTTTATTTAGTTCAGTTTTTAGTGAAACTGCACGTATTTAATCTTCTTTGATAACAAGTACATAAGTTTAATTCGAAATTTTCATATTAATGTTTGTGTTTCTAACAATAATTTTATCACTGGAAGACAGCAAAAGCTTTTTCAGTTCAGCAGCTATCTATTGCATGCGTAAAAATATTAGCCTTGCACAATTTATTAAATATAACAAACATTACTCTGGGATTTCTTTGTAAAAGTTTCGCCATATCCACTTCAAGAGATGAAAGTAGTGAAGAAAAAACTTTGTCCTGTGATTCCATTTCTTTAATTAAATTGGCGAGTCGTTTTTGATACTTTCTCAATTCTTCCTAAACATGTGAAAGTTGAAGTCTTGTACGTGACTTCAAGCCAAAAAGAAACAAGATAATTTTCTGATTTGAATAAACACGTAAGAAATTCGAAATAACGAAACTAAGTTCACATGTAGGCTTAGCATGCACAATTTCTAAAGGAAATTTAACAGATTCATATTTTATTTATTGATATAAAACGTGATCATTATTACGAGAGAAGTAGTCAGGTTTTAACAATAATCGATGCAAAATAAAAACTTAAGTAACAAAGGTATGATTAAATCAAAAAATTTACCATAAAAATTAATGTACAAATTTTGTAGTTTGGATTACCACTTAGAAATATTGACTAAAACAGTGATCAGGCCGAGTAAACCTACCAATCGCTATAAAAATTAAGCATTTTACGAAATGAAAGTGGCTCATATGAACCGAGTTTAATATTAAGTGTGGTTAATATGAATAATATTATGGTTGCGGAGAATACGCTATGTCGTACACACAAAATCAATGTATCTGGAAACAAAGCCTGCTTGTTTGAAGTCGGGGCTGAACTCCTCTATTTACTATGTTCTTGCACTTGTATATAAATTGTACAAAATTTTGAACACAAAAAACAAAATTTAAAATAACTAACCGAACTTTAATAATAATTAATTTTGATTAAATTTCATAATGCAAAGCAAAATTTCATCGCTAATAAAAAACCAGGGGCAGATTTGGAAATTGCTGATAGAGGGTACTGAGGATTTTTGCATAATAATTTTTATTATATATTGGATGAAATTTTGATTCATCATGCATTTCTCTAATCGTTATGATAACAATCAAAGCTCCTTATGATGTGCTACTTTGCACTTACTACTATTGAGTTTTAGTTTGTTCGAATTCGTTTTGAATAAGTAAATATGTATATATATATATATATATATATATATTTCTGGTCGTGTACGAAATCTAATGGTTCTAAAATTTTGAATTATTTATCAAACTGAAACTTAATGGAGATATTACAAGTATATTGTAGTTGCTTAGCAACTATAATATAAGAGCAAATATTAAATCAGAGTCGGGTGAAACTGAAAAATTGCTCCCAGTTCTCTATCGATCCTGTCTCAATGTTTTATTTTGTTCTTGGTACTACTATCAGTCGCATGGATCCGGACATAATGGGACCTTTTCTTCAGAACACCATGGAATATACCACCACCTTTCAGAATCTCGAGAAAACCTATGTTGTTTGAAATTTGGCAAGAGGAAAAGAAATGATCATTATTTCATTGACAACTAATTTTGCTGTACCGGTATAATTTATAATTTGAAAGGACAACACCATTTTCCATTTACAGTTGATCAATTTTTAGCAATAATTTTTTCTGATATATTGAGTATTTACAATTTATTTTCTGAGCATAGAAAAGTTTATGAAAGTCAAGAATATTGTGAATAAATATTTAACATTATTTGAAATAGCATATTGGGAGAGATTGCAGAAGCACCCCCCCCCTCGTGAAATGTCAAAGTATCACAACAATTATTAGTAAGGGAGGCAGCCCACACCATCGTGATTAGAAATGCTCGATTTCTGATGATTGTGTATGACATAGCATTTTAGAAGAATCCAAGCTCACGTAATCTTGTGTTGACTTCATTATGCGGGAAGTAATAATTGGTTTAGCACTTTCACTGAAAAAGTATTATTTTATTTATTAACTATACACAGTTTTACGTATACAGCTGAAGCAGTTCCGTCATTTGCTTTTTAAATATATTAAATAGTTAAATTTGGTCAATGTTATATACATTACATAACATTAGATATTCTAATGTTGGATATACTCTTAGAAATTGACAAAACCATTCGACAAAAATTTAGAAATTTGGCCAATATTTGCCAAATCATTGGAAAGTGTGCAAGTTATTTGGAAAACTTGCAAAATATTTGGCAAATAATGGCTAAAACTTTGGAAACTTTTTGCAAATAAACAACTTTAAATTTGTTTGTTAAATTTTCAAAAGTTTTTGTACTAGGATTGCACAAATAAACAACTCTGCTTCTTCATGGGGGGACTGCAGTCCCATAGCCCCCACCCCTCCCCTTAAATCCGCACTGAAAAAGTGGGGTAAATTTTGAATATATATACAAATTAAACAACAAACCTGAATTTTGATAGCTCAAACATATTCCCGCGAAATTACAAAATATGCAATTAATGTAGACATACAACGTATTATGACGATTTCAAAATTCAAATAGAAAGATGCTTAAAATTAGCAAACTTTAAAAATGTGTCACACTGGAAGTAAACAACATAAGGTGCTCTTTTGTACTTAATGATGTATTGTTGAGAAGTTATACAATCTCCAAGCGGTACTGTTCGACAAATTTACAATTTTATGAAGGTCGTGCCAGATTAAAAGTCTGTTAAACCGACATCTAGCCCAGCAATTCCCTGTCACTTACAAAATATACTTAATCCTACAGATTTGAAATGGGAGTTTCAAACATTTCTCCAAACATACTTTTCATGTGAATTCCATATTTCACTCGTATAGATATCGGTCTGAATTAATAACACAAATATAATTGCCTGTAACACTCTGCACATATAATTTCAGATATAAAAGGTAAATAGCATTTCATGGTATTTTTTCTATTCCAACACTATTCTCAAACATCGTAGATGTTAACCATATTAACTTAAATCGAATGCAATTCTATTGAAAAATTCCTGAAAAATATTCTTCAAAAAAATGTCCCACTAATAGCGTTTAGAAAATATTTAAAAATTAAAATGAAATTTAACAAATGCACATTTCATGATAGCACACTCTTCGCCTAACATAATCAAAACTCTTGTGATAAACATACATTTTCTGAGATAAGCTTGTCGTTGAGCTTAGCAAATTCTTCTTCTTTGAGAAGCACTTCTTGATTTTTGACATCGTATTTTTCAGAAAGATCTTCAAGCACTTGTAAGACCTCATTTACTTCATTTTTCGTGGTAGCATTGTGAGATTCCAATCGATTCATTTCGTCCTGCAAGCGTTCATTGTCGATGTTACAAAGAGAAATAATTTTCGTTTTGTCAAGCAGTTCTTTTCTTAAGCCTTCAGTGACAACTGATTTAGAATAAAGTTCATCTTCCTAAAACAAATATCTACATAAATGCTGCAATTAAATCTTGTAAAAATTTGAAAACTGATTTATATATTTCTAAATGACTATATACTTGAAGACCGAATATAGCACAGACTTACCGCAAATTTTCAGTACAATAGTATCGCAAAACTCAACTTTCAGGTAGTGGGGGCAGCATTAAACATCGAGAGCAGCCGCAAAGTGATTAGCAAACATAAAATGTGAATGTATCAAGTGATGTGGTCTTAGGCATATATTTAACGCAATGCAGAATGCATACCAGCTGTTTTGCTTTGAGCTCCGCCATGCACAATTCAAACATTTACGAAGGTATTTGCAAAAATTAGTCACAGTATTCATGTGGGTGAATGAGAGTTTATTAAAAATTAGTTGAGTGGACCAATCATAATATCTAATGAACAGGACAATGAATTACAAAAATTGACAAAGTTTCGAAGTTTTTTCAACAGAACGAATCATTAAAAGCATGATGAAAACAGCAAGCTCAAAACATGTAAAGAAACTGTAAGAATGACACAGTATTCTTCTTACCATTGAATAGATAGGAGACACAACTAATCTTAACAAGTCAAAAATCACATTTTAAATAAAATTACCATTTCCTCGATTTTAGCATAGAGATGTTCAATCTCTTTATCAGTGGTCTCCTTCTGACTGCTTACAATATCGGTGTCTTCCACAGATGTTAGTAAACTAGAGCTCAAAGATTCAAAATCTAAAAAATAATGAATGTAAAAAATTCAGCCAAGAAATTTTAGTTATATATGAAACAATAGATTTGTCGTTAAACACTGAATAATATGTGAAAAAAGAGCGAAGAAAGGTGGAAATGTGGTGAATATAAATTGTGATTATGAATTGATTAAAAATACGAAACAATCAACATAAATATAGAGAATTAACCGACATTATCATTACGAAACAAAAAAATAAATCAGTAGTTAGTAAAAATGATAGAAACACACGATAATGTAAAGAAATAGAAAAATCATACAGAATAAAAATTACCGCAAAAATGAAGCTAAAATAAATTAAATTTAAACATCCAAATCTAAGGCTATGTCTGGTGAACAAAACTAGTTTGATTTGTGTTAACATGCAGCCAATAATTTCTACATATTTGCAAATGCACACCTCCAGTTGGATGCTGTGATTTGAGTTCGTTCATTAGTTTGTTAATGAGAACTCGTTGTTGCTCGATTTTGAGCTTCTCACGTTCATAACGCCGTTTCCACTCTTCGACCGTCAACTCTTCGTTTACGACAACAACGTTTTTAATCGTCTTCGTTCTAAACAAACAGTATTGTGTGCTACTTGAATTAGAAAAATCACAAAAAATATCATAACAAAGATTTACACATGTTACTAAAACAAAAGGAAAGTTAAAGCCTGGTTTGCATTTATTTAATCAAATGCGTGTAATTAATTCATCATTAATTCCGATAGTGTTGAAGTCCACATAAATTTATAAAAGTAAATTATAATCCATGACTCAATGGCGTCAAAACTTGTTGATAATTAAATTATGATATTTACTCAAAAGCATGTACTTTAAATTGGATCCAGGTGTAATGGCAACTTCCCACGAATGAGTTTAATTAAGCCCAGTTGTTTTCCAGTTCAAAAATTGGCGACTACTTTCAATTAAACTAGTGACTGACAACAACTAAGCAAAGTTGTATAGCAAATGTTTAAAAGATTAACACTAAATTAGCGAAACTGTTGAAATTGAAAGAAAAAATGACTGATTCGCAAACCGTAACTATATATATAAAACAAGTGCAAAATGGCATACACTCATCACTACTATAAGCTGCGATAAAACTCATTATTTCGTAAACGCTTTAAAGGCATTTCTGAATACTTAGATGTGGGTAAATCAAGTTAATAAACACCAACTTAATTAAACGGAATCAAATGTCAAAAAAGTATGAATGTAATCTAATTGGTGATTGGGTTAATCACAAATCGAATACCTTTGTCCAAAAAGTAGGGTAGAACGTGTCTCACATTCGTTATATGAAGAAGGAGAACAACAAATAAACATCGTTGTTCGCGCATTGCCTCCTAAACTCTGTTGGAGAATTCGTGTTAATTTACTATCTCGGTAGGGGATGTGAGACTTGGTACCCTCAGCCAGGGCTGATATGACGTTTCCCAAACACGAAAGAGATTTATTGATTTTTTTTGCTTCGTCCAAAGTGTCACCAGTTGCACCTGTTTTGCTAACCTAAAATAAATAAGTTCGAAAAACATTATAACACGTTTAAATTAATAATATAACAATGAACAGATAGCAAACACCGAAAGAAACGTCAATATCAAAGAAGAGTATTTGAATTTGAAAAATCAATAAAATGATAAAAATTTTTAGAGATCGGTATTGCAACTAACCTTTCTACGCAAATTGGTGCTTTTCACTCATAAACTTAATATGAGCATGGATTATAATGTCATTCTTCATAAGTTAAATCTCAAGGTACGTGAAGCATATGCATATCTAATTTCGTTTAAGTGGTCACAGGCAAATATATTTCGAATATTTTGCTAAAAAATTAACATCTGTACAGTATAATTCATTTCTTTGCTAGAATGCCTATACTTATTTCTCCTAAGTGCAAATTCAAATTTCTCGCATATATATATATGATGCGATTTTTGATTTTTGGTAATTATGCAGGTATTCTTTTTGTATAAAAGTAGTTTTCTGTAAATGGTGTAAAAGTATGAGATACTAATT
>CABFPE010000092.1:1157221-1187760 GCA_900660155.1 Hofstenia miamia
ATATATATATATATATATATATATATATATAGGTTATAATCTTAAGACTTTGAATATTTTTATGAAAACTTTTATTGCTTTTACCTTTATTAAGGAACATCTGCATGGTTTTCATTATGCAAAGAAAACCATGCAGATGTTCCTTAATAAAGATCACATACCGATTTCCCTGTCTTCTAATATCGTTTATTCATACGACGGTGATGAATGTTCAAGTTCATACATTGGCGAGACTAGAAAACATTTAGAAGGCAAAAGAACATATAACAGGGCATCTACAATCAGAAATATATATTCATGGATGTGCACCTAAACTGAAAATTTTTAACATACTAGTAAAACATCGTGAAACTAAGATAGCAGAAGCCATATGTATTAAATCAACCAAGAAAACCTTAATAAATAAACAAAGACATCAATAAAATTTGAACATTTATTAAATATCAAAAACATTTAATGAGAAAAAAAATTCCGGAACATTGCTACAAATGCTTGAAAATGACAACAATGTTTGTCGAAATATGTCGCGATAAAAGCAATAAAAGTTTTCATAAAAATATATATATATATTGGATAGTTAGTATTTAATATTTCAAGATTTTTCTTTTTTAATTGGATGCTGATATTGGTCAATTTCTGATTTAAAATTTCCTGAAGATTTATATAAATAACGGTTTAGAAAAATTACATGGGTATATGCAAGATAGAATTGCTACTTACGATCAAGTAGATCAGTTATACGTTCCATATAAACTTCAAAATATGAAATCTAAATAACTTTATAAGTAAAACTTTATGATAGCAAGCAATACTTTAATTTGAAATTCAATGTGTTCATCCATCTTATAAATGTGTGAAAATATATCTTCAACAATACGCGGGATAATTCCTCTGTCAACACTTGGTGTATGAGAACCCTAAAAATAATTAGTTAAGCCACACAAATTAGAAAAGTCAGGGTATTTCCAAACCCTGAAAAATATCAATTTAGGAACAAGAAAAATGATATAAAAATTATTACTAAAAAACGCAAGCTTTTTGAAATGCGCGATCTCTCTACAAATATTTCTCATTTCTTTTACCAAGCCTGGTTTTCTTACATTCTCTGTCATGACATCACGCACATAACCTGCATAAGCCGTGATGCCTGACATGCTATGAGGTAATAGGTGTAATGGAGTGCCGGATAAGCCATTTTGTCTCCTGAACCATATTTGTAAAAAGCAAACCACAATGCTCTTTAGAAAGTGGGAGGCAGACAACAAGAGTTCGGCAAAAAAGCCACTTCATATCTTCCTTTCAACCTTTTTTGGCATTTTTCAAGAAATTTAACTTTTACGGCACTTTCAGAAAAAATCTTTCCGTCAGCTCAATGGTATAAATAATATTGTTTTTGTGGCCTCGCAAAAATAAATGATTAAATACTTGTTGAAAATGAAATGAAAATTTTGGATAAAAAGTATTCCGATGACTACATTTGATAGGGTTAAAGAAAACATTTCTCTTAATTGTACACAGGGATTTCAAATCAAATTTTCAAATTTTTACAAACATTTCAAACTTTCAAATCAAATTTTGTAAAATTCTAAAATTCCAATTTCAAACCAAACTTTGAAGGCTTAAGAGCAAACTTTGAGTTCAAATTTTGGCAAAATTTACACATAAACACTATTAAATTTCCCCAATATTGTTTTATGCAATTTTTTAAATACATTTAGAGTTATTGTTAATATTCAAAATGAAGACCTCTGACAGGCATTAACAAATGGCTTTCCAAATTCATTTAGTTAATTTTAGGACTATTTCGTTTAGCATGTTTGATATTTAAGCTAACATTGAACGCACTTTGAAAACTTTGTGAATGTGACTATCATGACCACATGTATGTTGCTGTTTTCTTGATTTACTTGGAATAATTAAATAAGCAATTTACATTATTAAAAATTACAGAGGAATTTACTACATATTATATCATATTTTATTTCTATTTAAACAATGTACTATGTATGATTAATTTATGTTCTACTATATATACTCCATATTGCTACAAAAGTATAGGTAAAATCTGCATTATGTGGTTTTTAGCCTATGTATATTTAATTACACATTAGTCTAATAAATATGCATTTTTTGTAAGTAAGAATTATTTCTAAGAAATATCAAACTTGAAATCAAATTTTCAAATTTTCAAATTTCCAATCAAACTTAGAATTTAATAATATTCAAATTTTCAAATCAAAGTTTGAAGGGTATTCAAATTTCATTTTTGTCAAACTTTAAAAGTCCTGATTGTGCACTCCAATTTTTCATCGTCACCAAAAGTCCCCGTTGTATCAGCAACAGAGATCAGGAAAAACATAGGCAAATAAACAACACAGATTAAAGATCTTCAACAAGCCAAGCTAAAGATATCGAGAGCAAACATTCTTTGGAATGAGTTTCCGAGGAAATGCTCACTGCAAAATTCCCTTCAATAAGCTACCAAATCTGAGATTTGCAATTTGCTTCAGATCAATATTGGTATTACGATCGCGGACGACTAAACTATATAAACAGTGCACATGACTCTTGCCCAAAGGCTCTTATCAGGGTAATGGGGAAGCACTTATAAATTCGGAAACCATTGCAAAAACTTGTGAACTGCATTTCATCAAACTCGAATTCGAAGCATCTCCCTTCAAGCTTCAGATGCCACGGCCTAAATGCTTAAAGCAGAAAAAACATCAGTAATCCGCACCAGCTGCTTCGTACATGCCCCCAGCGTTCGTAAAACTGTTATGGAAATATTGAAAGATGTCGATAATCTGATCGCACTGATAAAATAATTTTCCTCAGAGCACCTTCTCGTGTTGTCGTCTTGAGAGAAAACTCGAAAAACTAATGTGGAATTGTTTGGGTGAGTTTTGAATTTGACAGCAGTCTGTTTCTTTTCTGATAATGAAATCAGTAAATTAATGAGTCTCGTAACACACTCGCGAGACATTGGTCAGGGATGCTCTTCAAAAATAATACATTAGATTGAAATATTACTGTGGAAGTCTAGTTGCCTGAAAAGTCTATATTAGAGAAACTGAGTTCTGGGTACACATTTAAAGCACAATGTCAGGACAGGTGAAAGGTTTGGATCAAGCATAAACTTGATCGAACATAAACTACAAATTAAGATGTTTATGAAAATTATCATAAGTGTGTAGTCTAGCTTAAAATAATCTACAATTCTACTATTTTTGATTTCAAATAGTTTCTTTTTATGAATTTCTGCGCTATGCTATAAATAACACAAATGCCTTAATCCCAATAAACATGATTAAAATTTTGCTCAAACTAAAAAAATTGTTAAATTTTTTGACAGGATTTGACCTACAATATGTTGGTAGAATTTCGATGAAACCCAATTTAACAAAAAGGCATATGCGGCGAGGACTAATTTCACATGAAAAACGATACAATTTCATAGAGAACATTAAATATACCCTGAACTTACCAACCTCAAACTTCAAAGGAAAAAAATTAATATCATTGTGTTTCACAATATATTTGGAAATATATGACAATTACACTTGAATATACAAAAACTTAACCTCCATTGTATGGGTTTTTCCCGAAGATGTTTGACCATATGCGAAGATAGTGCCATTATATCCATTCAATACATCTAAATGTTTAATTAAAAAACTTTAAATCAACTAAGTAGAAATAAAATAATAGAAATTGGATTGCAAATTTAGAAGAATATAGCGTATTGTCACATAGAATATCATATGTTTATTTATACAAAAATTATTTTGAAATTAGTTTTCAGGTATGTGCTATTCAAAAAAAATTTAATCCGATGTGAACAGCAATTAATTTATGAACCCACTGTAAGTACTAGAGTACAAATACAATCAATTTTATTAATAATGAAGAAGGCTCAACTCATTAAAGAATAATTAAATAGATTTAGAAACTACATCAAGCGTTAACTTATTCATTTTGAATGTAGGAAAATTTGGTTTCATACATCAACGCAGATTCCCCAAGTAGTTCAAGAAATTTTACTCATTATTAGTCTGAAAACATCTATTGAGATTATTTTAATGAAGCCCCATTCACTACTTTTTATGAAATTCTGTTAACAGAGAGGAGCAAAACAATACATATAGTAAAATAGTGTAGATTGTGCTTGTCACATTCATGCGATAAAGAGATATTTGACTGTATTTAATCAAGAATTATAATGTCGAGAACTATCAATTTCCTTCATACAGATTTTCAGTAACGCAAAACAGCGACCAATATAGAAATGCAAATAGAAAAATGTCCATTTTTAGATTGTGAACCTTTACACGGAAGCAATAGAGCATTTTGCATTTTTCATTAATCCTTATTCTGTAGCATTTAACGACTCCATTGCACCGATTATTTATTAAGACGTCTTCTCTAGTAAATGAATTCCTTTCACTGCCTGAAATGTATCTGAGAAACATTTGCAGGTTCCAGCAACGATGCACATCCATTAAGTATGGGCCGGAATGACATCTTGATTAATCGATTTTTCAAAAGTAAACACCATGTCATTGTCCAATTTCGTAAATGCTGCACACTGTTATGGCAATTACTTTCTCTGAAAGAGTTTGCTCATTGCAGGATGTCTTGAATATCCAATTAAAGCATTGAATAAAAAGTACATCAAAGTCATTCTCTCTTTGTAGCGCTATGTACTGCTGAGTAGATGTTTTTGATTGTTGCTTTGAAACATGTTTTGCAAACTTTCTACGACTTTCTATCATCAAACGTGACTGAAAATACTTGAAGATATATTTGTTCGCTTGTTAAGGCTGTGAAGATTTTTCTTTTACCATAAAATAAATGGAAAAGCTTCAAATGTGTAATTTACAAATGAAAATAGCAGGATGGAATGCCTATTTGACTAATGTACAAGCCAATCAATGCATAATATAATGATCATTTGGACAGTGGTATTTTCCCATGTTTGTGTAACCAAGAAATTTGTTTTGGAAGCTAAACGAATTGGAAAGAGGTTGTATAGGCCTTAAACGTTTGTTTAAAAATTTATTTTTTTGGATATGATGGATGTATGTTATTAAACATGTACTAAATAAATACTTTCTGTATCAAAAATTACAAAATTAGCGCAGAATTCATTCTTACTTTTGCGAGCAGATAAACTAAATAAGGAGGCTTCATGTCGTTAATGCAAAATGATATACCTTGAACAATAGGTCTCGTTCCTTCGTTATAGACTACTTCTTGGTTGGAATTTTTACCAAAAACCTTATCGAAAATAAACACCTTAGGACCATGACTACTCTAAACTATAATAATTACTAGATAAATAGAACATAGATACATTTATGACTAATCTTTCTCCATCAAGAACGTTTAAAATTTCAGTATCATCACGATTTTCTTCTGTACTGTTTAGTGGACGCACTCTGCAAATAACTCTTATGTTGCATTCATTTCCACCAACTGCAGACATAAGCTAAAGCCATTCAACAAAATGAAATAGATTCTTGCATAAATATTATTACTAAATATATATAACAAGGCGCATATAACTTGCATTTGCGCATGAAAGTTTTTCAGTTATAACGAGATCGGTTAGAAAGAGGATTCAGTTATTATGAACGATTTTCGAAGCCCTTTAAGATTTTAACGAGCAATTCAATTTTAAATATACACTCATGCCCAAAAAAGTACCCGATAATTTTAATTTTATTGACATACTCATTTGATCAAATTTAAAATTATATAAAACACAGACAATTTCGGTTTAGGCCAACAAAACAACTTTTCTGGGTCAACTTTTTAAGAGAAACAATCTGACATCCTCAAAATTGAAAAAAAATCAATACTTGAGTCGCGATAGCTCTTTTTTATTTTACCGATATAAAAACAACTTAGTGCAGCGACAACAGTGTTTTGAAACTAAAACATTTCAAATGATACTTTATTCAGTATATTTAATAGTTTTCATTAAAATATTTAATATAATAACGGTAAATATATAGCAATTAGAGTAAAATTACAACAAAAAATTTTAATATGTCAAGGCTATAATCCGTTTGATTTTAATTTATACGTCATAGATTCCTACCAATTGACAACTAAGAAAATTTAAATCATAGTTTTTGCAAACAATAATAAATTTAAAAAATTGGTTTATGATGTTGTGAAAGTTTTTTCCAAATTTAAAATAAGCTTTGACAAGCTAAAAAATTAGTACATGTTTTTTAACATTATTAACAGGTTGTCATAACAACAGTAATTTGATGCTACACGGGATAATTAATAATATAGGTATGCACTCAGAATCCACTCCACTGAAAGGGATTTAACTTGGGAGGATCTACTCCACTAAAAGGGATTTAACTTGGGAAGATCTACTCCACTGAAAGGGATTTAACTTGAGAGAATCTACTCCATTGAAAAGCACTATAGTCCAAATTACAAAGGGTAGTCAAAACTTATGCGTTGCAGAAATGCATAAAATTTGAAGGAATTACAGAATTCTAAAATAGAAATACACTCAAAGTTAATGAATTAACTCAATATCGTAGGAATGTATACTGTTTTCACTACTCTAAAAATAATAAATATTTAGGATGCATACTCATAACAAGAATTTCAACAATTGAGCAAATGAAAAAATTTTCATAATTTCAAATAAAATTTGAAGAGTAGAACATTTCAAATAAATGACTATGACACAAAGGATGCACAATCACTTCCTTCAAATTCATTTGAACTAATTCTGACGTCATCAAAATTAGAAGTCTGTCTGTTAGAGGTTAAAGCAAAGGGTTTTCGAGTCTATTTCAAATTACTCGTTTCAGTTCGCGTTCTTGCGTTTCGAGTATTTTTTTACAATTCAGAATTTTCAAACCTAAAAACTAGGTATTTGCGACTGTTAAAGAAATGTAAATTAATTTAATTTTTACTGTATTTCGAGTGGAATAACATTTCGAGTACCCGCAAACCCTGTTACAGCAGAGCTTTTTTAGAGTACAAAACTCAGAATAATGGCGGATTTTCACTAAAATTTAACTTTTAATATTTTTAGCCAAAATGTTTAACAGATTAAATTATTTGCTAAATTTTGCAGAAATTGACTGTCTCTTTCTTGGTCAGATGATGATGTCACTACACTTTGAATCACAAAACAAAACGGTTGGTACTCAAATTTTCCAAATTTCTCTCAAAATGGACACCTGTAGTAATTTTTTAAGGGAAATGTGGTAAATAATAATCTTGGAAGGATTTGAGATAAATTGGGAAAATTTGAGATTTTCAAGAATGAAAAAAGTACAACCAAACAAAACTATTACTTTCTAAGAGGAATTTCTGGAAAATCGGAATAAGAAAAAACTCGGAATTTTCTTCAAAAAATTACTCTAACTTGAAAGGCAAAAACTCGAACTCGGACCAAGTAACTTGATTCAAAAACCCTGATTAAAGACACGATTTTAATGAAATATCAGTTAGTAATGATTCTGGTTAAAACTCCACTTTTTTAAATATATCTTATTGTATTATTTTAATAAATTAATTTTTGCTAATACCAACCAATGTACATACATTCAAAAAGTAATTGACAATTTGATAATGTCCAAAATGTTGTTAAAGTAAATAGTCTAAATATATTTAATTTCAAATTCGTAATATTTTCTAAAATTCAATTTTTGCTTTTATTGTTATTTTGCGGCCTAAACTTGCCGTTATTAAGATTTTGCGTGTTTCTCATTGTTAATACATATTGCGTGCTTCCTAGCTTGCAAGGATCCTCATATTTCTGTCATCTATAAACAGGTTTCCAATTGCTTTTCTATGTAATTAGCCAGCATTAGGCGAAAGTTTTCAATTTGCGCTTTCAATAACTGATTTGTGCTAGTGAATTCAATGCATCACTACTTTCAATACTATCTGAAACCTCATTAATCATTTCTTAGGGGTTATTCTTCATCCGAAGCTCCCACTGGTTAAAAAATTTTGTACAGGGGACAACAATGTTTTTTATTTGAATTAATCACTGCTTACTGTAACCAATTTAACACTGTGAGGTAATTGTTTTAAACGGAGATATAATAAAAAAAATTTTAGAACATTGAGGGACCCGTATACATATTCTGGCGCTGGGCTTTTTTCGATTTGTACACAGCATACCATATGAGGCCTCAATGAGGTGATGTACAGAAAATTGGGCCCTGTTTATTATACGTTTTCATAATCGTGTATGACGGGCTCTAACTCCAGACGTGCAAACTCAGTGAGTGATGACCGTGTCCATTGTGCAAAATGCAAGAAATCAAATGATGAGGGAACGCAGTGGGTGGAGTGGTACCATGGTGGTTGCTCTGCCTTGCCTCCAGGAAGATTCGACTTAATTAAAGATAAGCATATTCTCTTTATCTGCGACTCTTGCCTTAAAAATAAAAGACATAAAGAAGAATCTTCTCCTGTAATTGTTAAATCTATCACTGAATGTGTTGAAAAAGTACTCCCTAAAATTGTTAATGAGCAAATTGAACAAGTCCTCACGAAGTCTCTCACCACTCCCTCAATCCAGAAACCCGATTCATCTGATGAGTTTTTGATGATTGTAAATGGCATTCCTGATGATGAAGCAAGTTTGTTTAAACAACTGAATAAAGTCTTTGACCACATTGATGTCAATACTGAGGAAAGAATCTGCAGTGTGAAAAGACTTGGGAAGTTCTCAAGAGGAAGCAACCGCCCTAGGCCTTTACTTATTAAATTTAATGATGAATGTACAATGCGAAAACTGTTTCCAAAAGTTATCTGTTAAAAGATTTCGAACATCCGCTGTATCTCAATAAGTATCTTTCCAGATCGCGAAATTGAAAAGAAAATTTTGGCACTACGTTATAAAAAAAGTCACTGAAGAGGCACTTTCCAAATCAGATTTTCGTATCAAAAACTTGGAGCTCTTTTACAAAAACTCTCCAGTCCAGCTGTCCACAAATTGACAATCTATATTATCCGGTCTCATCTTAAACTGCCAATTTCTCATTAATGTTGAACGAAGAATCAACCTTCACAAGCTTCTGACAGTTCTTAACATTAACATTGCCTTCTTAACAGAAAGCTGGCTAAATGATGACATTATTGATGAAGAAATTCTGCGTGGTTCTCATGTGCTTTCAGTACATGCTGTTATCTAGTGTCGCCTATTTTCATTAAACTTTTTATTTTAATTTACAGACCACCTGTAAAGTCAAACTACGAAATTCCCTTTGATAAAATTCGTCTATCTATTTTAAAATATGTTAATGATTTCGATGATATTTGCAGAAATTTATTCCACCCTCAGAAAGAAATCTTCATTGTCGATGACTTTGACTACCCTGGTATCGATTGGAATGAGTTAGTTAGTCAGAAAAATGAAGAATCCTGTTTTCTTGAATTTCTAGCTTGAGCTGATGCAATTCGTTAGAGGCCCTACCCCCGCGTCGGGTAATACATTGGATATTCTCGTCACCAACTCACACGATACTAGTTACATGACTTTACCGAAGTCTTTTTCTGATCATTTTCCAGTACAATTTTTCACTCCTGTTGATTTTCTTCCTTCTGATGATATCTCCTTAAGCTTTTCGAAATCGCTTTTCAGTCTGACAACATTCAATTCCGGTACTTCTTCATAAAGAAAACAACTTCTTTCAACATCTATACCTCATGCGGCTCCTTTGTCAAATGCTTCTGTGTCACATGCAGAGATCTTTCCTGAGTCGCCATCAGCTCATCTACCTTCTCTTTAGTTTTAAACTTTAAATAATTGTGATACTTTTGTAATGCCCCATAAAAATGGAATTGAGTCTATTACTACTACTACTACTACTACAAACTGGGACTTCTTCAAACACCCATATACCCAGCGCAACAAGTTGTACTTTACAAATGCAATTTTTTCAATTTTGTTTCCAAATCTAGAGGACATCAATAAATTTTACATCCATTGTCTCCTGTCATTACAATTCATATGACAATTAATACAAAAATAACGTCCTATTTTCAGAAATTTAGTAAATCTATCTCTATCGCTCTTTAAGCCAATTTCACCCATAAACCTGAAATCGGCCCTTTTGCATCATGTCGCCCTGTCGCCAATTTAGTTGCTTTATTCATGACAGATTAGATCACTCATTCCCCATTAATTAATCACTTAGTTTTATTTGTTGTTCTGGTTATCTTTTTTCGATTTCGTTGAAATTTCAAAGAAATCAGCCAGAAAGTGATAATAGTAGGAATATAGCAAATTTAATAGTAGTGTTAGAATACTAGCAACGCGTCTGTCACACAATAATTATGATTATTCGTTTGTTTTGTTAATAACCCTTAAAAAATTCGGTAGTCTGAATAAATTATCGCTTTCTTGACTATTAAATTAAGTATAGTCGTAATCGTAGTCGTAGACATAACAAAAATGTACTTACAACGTAAAACCTTTTTTTAGTTTGCCACAACAAATCAAATCATTGATATTTGCTGAAATGATTAAATACAGGTCGTCCAAGAAGTGGGGTGCGATTTGAAAATGTACGTAAAATGATTCGTAAAATTTGGTTTTATGAACAATTAGTAAATGTTGTAAAATATAGTAACCGGTATTCAAGTACAAGCCGGTTATGTAAGAAAAAGTGTTAATTGAAAACAATTTCAAGTGTTCATTTGTCATAGGCATCCACCTACCACCGTTAACACGAATCGCAAGTTCTATTCATCTTCACGTTCTATCCGACATTTTTTGTAGAAGTTCTTTGTCTTCATTCATTTCAGTTAAAAAATCTTCCGCTATTTCTGTCAATTCAGCTACACTCGCAATTTCCAGACCAATAATATTCTTCTTCAAAATTCCCCAAACAGCATTATCCGGGGTTGTCAAGTCCGGACTTCGTGGCGGCCAGGGTACTGGCCCGAACTTACCAATCCAATGATCCGGAAAAGTTCTGTTAAGGAATTCACGCGTAACTAAGGCTGTGTGTCCTGGAGCTCCGTCTTGCTGGAAAAAATGGCTTGCGAATTCGTGTTTTTCTTAAAGCTGGTATAAATTTGGTTTCCAACATCTCACAGTAACTTGTTGCAGTAATTCGACCATTACACACAAACGGTCCGATTAAATGAGACGCTGATACTGCACACCATATCATTTTTTGCGGAGGATATTGTTTTATTTGATCAAAATAATGGGGATTTTCGTTTGACCAAAAGAACGAAAATTTTCTTTTACCATCAGCGTAAGTTGCATATCCTGCAGGCATCAACCCTATTAAGTTTATCTTCTGGTGATAAAAACTGCACCAAGGTTGGTCGGAAAGCTTTAAAATTACAGTCTTTTTTCATGGCATTGTGGAGTGTTGATTTCGTCATATCCAATTCAGATGCACGACTATGTATACTTTTTGTTGGCTACTTTCTAACTGACTGTTCAATATCGGCAACTTTGCTTGATCTTTTTTTGGGACGGCCAGAGCGCTTTTTATCCAATATGGAACCCGTTAAGAACAATTTGTCTTCCCATTCTCTTATTTTTTCTCCTCTTGGCGCCTCTTCATTGAATTTTTCCTTAAACCTGTCGCGAACAACCTTCATGTCATACTTTGTTTTTCCGGATTCATGCCACCACACTGCTGCTAATATTCGTGCTTCCAAAGTGTATGGACTTTGATCAACAATTTCATCACCACCTGGACCTACTTCACACATTTTGATTCCTGAAAGTAATATACCCTCAAAAATCCCAAATATTTACGCAAAACTTTTTTATAAGGTCTAATTTTGAATGATGCAGTTTGTAACAAATTTTTTTGTGCAATCTTTTATCACATTGTGAGTATTTCAGGTTGGTGTTGCTTTGGCTGCGACCTCAAAACGTACATATTATGGTGTTATTGACCTCAGCTAATCTTATTTGACCTGAGACTGAAGCTGTCGGACCTCCAAACCACACTCTGCGCTTGATGGTTTGCTCGTACCATAACATAATGAAAAGAAAGCTGCTTTGTCGGAAAAAGCGTGTTTCTCTCCCTTTCAATTTCTCATCCCTTACTGTACACTCTTTTAATAAACTCGAATCTTTCAAACGGCGTTTCGGTCCTTCCGATTTCTCGAAAATCTCCTGTCTCAGAACACGTAATCAACTTCATGGAACTCGTCAAAATCTTCAAAATCTGAATCTCTTCAAGACTTGTTCTTTCTTGCGTTCCCTTCATTCCAAATTTGACCTCCCCAGCTTGAAATTGGAAACTTCCTTCTGCTCACTCTCTTCAATGCCATTTCGCCTTGAATTTCTCTGATCCTGTCTCCCTCTGCCCTGGTCCACCTGCCACCTCCCCTCTGATTCGGCTATGTATTAATGCCCATGATATTTTCCTCATGCTTAAGTCATCATGTCCCTCTCTAAATACACCACTGATGTACAGTGGGTAAAGTTAAGAAGAAAAACAAATTTTGTTTTGAAACATGACAAATACGATATGAAGGTAGGATAACAAGCTATGAATAGAATACATATGTCAATTTAATAAAACAATGTTATATTAGTTGGGCTCCTCTTTTTTCAATTAATACCTCTTGTCGATTTGGAACGTTTCCAGAAGAATGCCTTCAAATTTATCTCTCCCTTGTCATACAAAGACGCTTTTCTCCAATTCTCCACTCTCCCCCTGCTAATTACATCTTGACACTCAATCCTCCAACAGCCATTGATTTCTTTTCCTCGCCGTCGAGCTTCAAGAAATCTCTTCTCCTACATTTGCTCCTCTAAGCGTTTTCCGCCTTGCTTTTTAGAATCTTGTCAATATTTATTCAATAATATAATGCCGCGTTCAGACTGAAGATTTTCCAGTCAAACTTTCTGAAATAAATTAGAATTTTATGATATTTTAACTTTTATATTACAATTTTATTGCCTTGTTCAGACTGACATTTTTTCGTTTCGGCAGACTAAATTACTATTTTTGTCAAATTTAGCACATTTTTATATAATTTTTTAGCACTTCCAACCCACAATTCATGCATTTTTAAATAAATTATTATAAAATGTAGGCAATTTTCAGGATCACATTATTAATTCAATATTATTGCAATGCCGCGTTCAGGCTGACATTTTTAATTGGAAATTTTTACAATATTAGCAATTTTTAGAATCTTGTTTAAGACTTTCCAATAAAACTTTCTGAAATAAATTAGAATTTTAGGATATCTTAATTTATATATTACTTCTTTATTGCCGGGTTTCGGCTGACTTTTTTGGTGAACTTATATTAGATTTTAGTGAATTTTAGGAGATGACTATTAATTTAACAATATTTAAAAGCCGTGTTCAGGCTCACTATTCTTTCAAATGTCATCAAAATTTAATGAATTTAAGTATCTTGCTCTTTTGTGAATATTTTTACAATGACGGGTTCAGGCTGACTATTTTATGCAAAGTTCAGACAGGAAATCAACACAAATAGGAAAAGTAGAAACTATTGAGTATTGGAATGCATCCAAAACTGAACAAAATTCACAAATTTCTCAATTCAAATTTTTTCAACAATTAATATAATCTATTAGTAGAAAGAAAAATTTCTTCAATAACCATATTGAAACATTCAACTAAACTTGATTTATGCCTTTATTCTGAAAAAAGTGTACACAGCATACCAAATAGATATGAATATGTACAGGGCTGACTGAATTATAATTTTGACATTCTCAGCCCTAATGAGGCAGACTTAAACCATATTTCGTGTGAATATAGAAATACATTTTCTATGCAACATATAAAAAATCAGTTTTCTATGTTTAAAACTGTTAGAGAAATTAAGCGGTGTCCGCTCTGTACTATGGAAAATTATTTCAAATATCCGCTCTGTACATTAATTTCGAATTTTCCATAGTACAGAGCGGACCCTGTTCTAGTTGTTATTATTATTTTTATTATTATTATTATTATTATTCCAGACAGCGCAACCTTGCGTAATATATCCTGCTCGATATTTTAAATTACCTTTGTAATTCCAGTGTTGTAAACCATCAATTTAGCATAGTCCAATAAAACTAATTCATGGGCGTAATATCTGGGCTTCTTGGTGGACAAGTCAAACCACGACTGATGATCCTTACATTGAAGTTGCTCCGAAAAAATTCTTTCAGTGCAATGCCAAAAATAATTATCCATTCAGCACGCTTGTGAATATTTGCAATTGCTGAAATTTCTGTTATCCTAGAAATATCAACACTTGCTAAATATAAAACTTTTTTAATCTCTAATTTGAAAGATTTAACCCTGATAATTTTTAAATTTTCCTAAAATATTGTTAACAAGACAAATGTCTAAACATAAAAATCATACTTTCATTGTTCTTCTAGTTATACACATATTTCTAACATTTTTATAGCTACCTTCATCGATAAATTCGTTTCAGAACGTCAGATTAGAATACCATCGAATCATTACTTTCTTAATGTGTTCAGTTTATCATCGGCCGCTACCCTGCCAAAAATTAGCGTTGTTGGATTTGTACTTTAAATAGGGTTAGGAAAAAGTGTTTTAAATCGCAAACGAAATTTAGTATTTGCTTCCCATTTAAGGCATATTCCACAGAAAATTCATATGAATATTTCCGCGGATCAATAGAATATTCCGCGCTTAACGCAGATCAAATGACGTTTTCCTTTGGAATATTTTTCAATGTTTCTTGTAATCGTTGTTAAAAATATGTTTCGTTTTACTAGCCCGTCAATTTGTCCGTGCCCATATAATAAACCCGTTATGCTCGTATCTAAATAGGTTGACAGTCATAATACCTTTCAATGTAGTTTTCGTCAAAATCCAAATTTAGTACATTGAGAAATACGAACTAATACGTCCATTTTCAAAATATTTTTTTCATTTTTACCAACTTAATGTTCTGGGTATAGTAAAGCTTCAGTACATTTTTTAAACTTGCGATTTAATTTCTATTTATTGAAATTTTTGCAATTGACTGGCAATTGTATATTTATCATAAACCTGAAAGCTCACATATTCATTCATTTTCAATTTTTTATCCTTTAGAATGTTTTCAATTGAAACGCCATTCTACACAGTTGATTGTGACAATGTATATAGTCCGCGGGAGGATAGCTTTTTATTTATTGATGCGCTTGAAAAGGAATATGTGTTTATTCAAAGTCTTAAACCCTTGTTAGTCCTTGAAATTGGCAGTGGCTCAGGAATACTTGTGAGTGCCTTATTTCAGATCTTACAGAAATCTGCCTTCTATTTTTGTACAGATATTAACAGAAATGCTTGTGAAACTAGTATAATAACTTTTTCGAATAACACTAAATCTGAAATGTTTGATGTTGTTAATACAAACTTAACAGAGAGCTTTATTGCTTCTCAGCAGTTTGATATACTTCTGTTTAACCCTCCGTATGTTGTCACAGATAGCGAAGAACTCGGAAGTGCTGATTTATCAGCTTCGTGGGCTGGTGGAGAATATGGTAGAGCTGTTTTAGATAAGATTTGGGTGCATTTACCAAATTTACTGTCAGAAAACGGTGTTTTTTATTTATTGGTTATTGTTGACAATGATTTAAAATACATAGAAAGTACTTTAGATGAAATCGGCTTCCAATTTGTAATAGTGATCGAACGTAAAATTACTCGTGAACATTTGTTTGTACTGCGTATATTTCGAAATGGAAAGTAGCTCTGAATCCGAATCTTCAGATTCATCCACTGACGTCGAGGCGTCTTTATTTGTCACACGTGCGAAGAATTTGGTTACTGCAGGGAGATATGGAGAAGCCTTTGCAATGTATGGTTATATTCTTGCATCTTTACCTTCGTTGAAACATGTATTATTCCCCAATTATATAAATTGTACTAAGTTATTACATTCTGCATTAATTAAAGAAAATAGACTTGATGATTCTCTTCAATGTTTGAATGAATTTTTAAAAATGGATCCTGGAAATGAAGAAATTTTGTGTCTTTATGGTAGTTGTTTGAGCAACTTGGGAAAATTGAATGATGGCTTTAAATATTTTTTCGATGCATTACAAACTAATCCTTCTTCAACCCTTGTAAAAAATAGTTTGATGACATTATCCATTTCTTTAATTGATCGATGGCACTTTAAAATGTTGAATGACAGAGGTAGAAATATGGCTTATAAATCTGCAATCAGCAATATTCATGACATTGAAACATTGAAAGTTTTAGATATTGGCGCGGGATCTGGTCTTCTAAGTTTATATGCAATGGAAGCTGGAGCAGCAAATATTTTTGCAGTAGAAGCATCTCCGATTTTTTGTTCTATTGCCAAAAATCTTTTGGAATCGTATTGCAATGGAGATATTTCTGATATATCCGTGATTCAAAAACATTCTAGTAACTTAATTGTTGGGGATGACTTACCAGAGCGGGTTGACATAATTATAACAGAAATATTTGATGTTGCTTTATTTGGTGAAAAATGCTTTCCAACCTTGAAATATTGTTCAGAGAATTTAATTAAACCAACTGGTCGAATTATTCCCAGTGGTGCCATTCTATATTTTTCATTGTTTGAAAGTTTACCGATTTCAAATATGCTGAATTTTTCTAACAGATATATTTGTAACGTTTATTTTCCAAATATTGTGTTTGGCGTTAGTTCGCAGACTGCAACTTATGAAAGTTTGGATTTATCTTCTCAATTTTGGGAGGTGAAGTGGCTAACAAAACCCAAACGACTTTTATCCTTTGATTTTAACGATTATTTATCATACTCTGATTCATCGTTTCTGGAAAAAAAATCAGTTAGTACCATCATTGAACAACCTGGAGTATTGTCAGGGGGTATAGCAATGTGGTTTGATTTGCGTTTGGATGACTCTAATACAATTTCATCAAACAGTTGCTGTTGGACTTCTGCAGTTTTTCCCTTTAATTATGAAAATGGCGTTCGTGTGAATAAAAATGATAATATTACCTTAGAATATCATTTTGATGATACCATAAGTGAGATATCTCTTAAGATTTCTTCAATCAATAACGAGAAAATTATATCCGATTACATGTTATATTGTAATGAGACTTATCTCATTAAACTGCTAAATTCAGAGCCAATAATTAAAAGTCTCTCAAATAGATTTATTAGTTCTGATAAATATGATTTTGCTGTGTGTGTTCTAAATGGTTTCTCGTTAATACCATTTATTCTGATGAACATTGGAATCGCAAAAGTTTTTATTGTCTTTCACTCAGCGCTATCTTCTTCCACGCAAAGCTTATTTGATTATATTTTGTTACAAAATAAACTGCATGGTAAGATTATTGTTACTGAATTATCTTCAATCCCCCGCAACTCTCAACGAGTGCTATTTTATTACGATTTTTTCTCAAGTGAAGGCCATTTTCACGATAATTCATTTTCAAATTTTATTGAATGTCGCAATCAACTATCTCAAATTGGCCCACTTATGGTTGTGCCGGATGTTATTACCGTGTATGGTCAGTTAATAGAAAGTGATCAATTGTATTCGAATACGTGTGTTATAAGTGACGCCAATACGTGCACAAAAGGTGTGATGGAGAGAGTAAATTTCCTTCAATCCTCGCACTACCAAGACATTCATGTCCCTTCTCTAAAATATAATTCCCTTTCCGAGCCTCGCATTTTATTTGAACTACATTGTCAGGATGATTTGCTTGAGCCTGCACATTCCAATGTAGACTTTTATATTATTCGTAGTGGGTCCATGCACGCTTTGTTATATTGGATGAATGTGGATCTCGGAAATAATGTATGCTTCTCAACTAAAGAACATTTTAATCTTTCTGCGCTTATCTTTCATCACGTGGCAAATTTAGATGTAAATTGGAAATTGTCTTTGTCTTTTCATTTAAACGATGGCGTGTTGTCATATGAAAAAATGTAGAAATTTGTTTTAGTGCATATGTGTGCACCGCAATTTTTTTATATTTTAATTACTTTTTATTGAATAAATATCGATAGTTTCTTTGCGATTTTATTTAATACAAACTGAGAATTTTTCGAAAATGTTGGCGGCAATGAACATTAGACCTAGGGATTTTTAACATGCGACCTCGTTGTCGATGTCGATATCACAAGCATAATTTCGTTAAGAATTTGTACACAGAAATCATTTTAAACAGCCTTCTCTTTGATGATACTGGAAAATTTACCATCCTTGTTTTGTATAGCATTTTAAGATTTCATAATAGGCTTTGTGTTAAGTATTTTTTGTTAATTTTTGTTAGAAATGTTGATTCACGGAGAGGTGTGATTTAGTCAAAGGTCATCTACCACTAAATATTTTTTTTCGTATTGTGTTTCCTTAAATTTATAGTCTTGCCATAAATTGAGAACCAATTTTAAAAAATGCTTTTCAATGATTCTGTCGTTAAACATCACTAAACTCGTGGCGATCAAATGCTTCATTAAACCAGTTAACATATCATTGCAAGAGACATACATTAATTTAAATATAACAGGTTTTAATTTGGAAATTGTAAAATTCACGCTGGTTTTCGAATAATTAGCAGACCTTTTCATGAATTTTATGAAAACTATTCCTTAACATCAAAACTGAATGAAAAACAATTTATGTCGAATTTGATTTTGACTGGAATACTCACAGGCTCATTCGGCTGATCAGAAAATACATGATGTTCCATTTTTATGCTCATAATCAAAAGTCAATAAATTCCATTTTTCATTTTTAGCACAACAACTGCAACTACTTTATTTAGGAATATTTCTTGATATAAATGTCAGGGAATCGTACAAATCGTTCAACGTAATTAAATGAATCCATTAACAGTGTGAATAAATTCTATAATTTACATCTAATACGAAACTATGGAATATGAAAGTCCACACTGTGGATTGGAACTCATTTCTTATGTATTCTATGACGTTAAAAATATATAGACTAGTGCTGTTCACATATCTAAGAGTTTATTTCGACCATGATACATTGTTATGCAATCACAAAACATTGACTCATATATTTTGATTTTATGTGCTGATATTTAACTTAATAGTACACATTGTTTAGTTAAATCTTATTTAGAATTGTCAATCGAAATTGGACAACATTCTGATTACTTTTTAAGCCTAGTAAAATGTCGATGTCTCAGGCAAGTTGCTCTGTATTATATGTACAATGATTTAATCGCTGAATCTGATTTTGAAACTAAAAACGATACCTGTTGTAACTGAAATTTAAAACTTGGATATAAGTCACAAGGTTACAAAATTACATGGAAAAGTTACGTCTGCACTGGTTGAAATTCAAAAATATTCTAATATTGTTAAGTTGGATTATAATGATAATTCAAGCCACTTTGTTTCTTCCGAACATGCGATGGATAAATTCTCTGTGCAAGCATGCTTGGCATAAAAGGTTGAACTTTTTTCCACAATCGTCAAACACTGAAAGGAAAAATATCGATAATGAATATGAAATAATTTTACTAAGTAGATCTTTTAATTTACTTAATCTTTAATAAAAAAGATGCAGTGATTATTGGTTACAGTTGCTTGATTGCGTGATAATAGATTTGTGAAGTAAGTCACTGTTTTTCCTTTGCCAGTGGGTCACCTTTGACAAAAAGTGATATGCCGTGTGGATATCTTTATAAATTATATAAATATTATTCAGCTAGCTTGAAATTGGTTATTTTAAACTTTATCAGTCGAGATATATCTTTTTTATACATGTATTTTATAAAGTATACGGACGTCTTTTAGGCTTCTTAAACTTTTAGTATATTCCTTCTTTCAGCTTTAATAGAATGTCTGCCATCTAGATCCAAGGGCTTCAAACCTGGCTCATTCTTAATTTAAATGTGTTTGATTGGACGTTGTTAGAGCAAAGATTGCGGTTTATTTTAGCATGACTTATTTACTGAACTAGTTTCATCATAATCGTTTTGCGATTCCTAGTGAAACAGCTCAGAATGTTTGAATGTATACTAGTATGCATACACATCTTTTAGCAACCGCGTTGATATCCATCTCAGTCGAATTTTTTATTATACACTTATAGTTGGATCTCGTGTTTTAAGTTTAACAATATTTTAGATGGGCATGGGTGTCCTGAATTTGACAGAAAAAATACTAAAATTGTATTCAAAAAAGCAATTTAATGAATTGGAGGCAATTGGAAAAGACCAAACCGACTTTAATCAACTCCTAAGAAAGTGCTTTGATCATGTTGACTCTGAAGCAAAACTTCTACATATTCTTCTGAAACATTGTTTTGAAAAGAGCACAAATCAACGTGTAAATTTTTGTAAAGCTTTGTTTGAATATTTACTTACAGTTAGAATATCCTCGAATACTTTGCAACTATGTTTAGAAACATTTATTGATTTTTTGAGAGAAACCTCTCATGAAGAGTGTCTTACTCATCTATCTAAGCATATCATTTCCATTTGCAGTAATGAATGCTGTGTTGAGAATCCCAATGTGATGCAGTTGTTTCCTGAAATAATGTCATCATTCAGAATTAGAATGTCAATAGAAAAGCATAAAAAATTAGTAGCTTCCTATTTATCGGATTGCTTGGATTGTCAGTGGGCTCAAAATAAAGTTCTATCCATTCTTACATTCTTATGTGAGCTGGATCTTTCTAATGAAGATGGCAACGTCATTGTGGAGAAAGCATTGTCTAGACTTTGTGACATGGACTTAGAAGAGATTCCACCGCTCATTTACCGTATACACTTTCTAATACTCAAAGTTAGTGATCGTCGCCTGTTTTACCCCAAGCTCATAAAATCACTGTCACAGCTCAATCTCAATTCAAAATCAAATAATGTAGCCCATGTTTATAGGGTCCAAGCTACTTGCATTGTACATATTTGTCATTTTGTACACATTGATTCTGAGTTAAGTAAACTTTTTGTGAAACTAATAAATTCAGTTTTTAAAAACCAGCATCTATCATTGTCCTATTTTCTTATGGGCTTAACACTTAGTTTTAACGACCTGTCCAGGCACGATGTTGAACTGGTGAATGATGTAATTAAACCAAATTTTCTTAAGAACTTGAAATGTTTAGAAACAAAAAATGAATCTAATGCATACGACTTTTTAATAGGAACTATAGTAAATTTTGAAAATATTATTAACGAAGTAATAACTATCTGTGGATATGGTTGGGACTCAGCAGTTGAAGGACTTGTTGCTTTAGGCTTGGGAATGATTGACTCGTACAGTCCGAAGCGCTGTGCATTTGCTAAGGAAATTAGTTATTTTAAACCCAATACGCTTTCTACTAACCTTAAGGCATGTTTTATTGGATGCAACATTCTGAAGAGAACGTTTAAACTTCATTCAATTTCTCAAGATACAATTGTTGATGAACTTTTGCACAGACTGTTTACAAAAGCCACCGATTGCCCCGTCTATTTTCTGATTGAGTTGCTCAATAGTCTTATAAGAATAAACCCGACTGTTTTCTTAGAAAACCTGAATAAAATGAAAGAGTGGGTTAATAACTTGTTTCTTATGCCTTGGAGATCGTGCTTCCAGTTCTTTTTAGCCATAAAGCCTTTAATCAAAATTAATTTTAACTTTCGCGATAACTATGTATTAGTGATGAAGAAATGTCTCTTTTCTCGTAATTTAGATGCAAGGAGAGCTTCAGTTATGTGTTCAATGCATTTACTCAAGGATAGTTTGCATGCTATGAGTCTGAGTCAATGCTCTCTAGCTTCTAGTCTATCTCTTAGTCAAGTTACTGTAGATATACACGTTCAAGATAATTCACGAGATATGCTCCAATTTGAAGTTTTAACAAACCTAAAGCGAGCACTTAGTCAACAATCATCAGTTCGAGAAATTTTCTACAATTGTATTGGTGAGCTTTTGCGATCCAATAGTTTTTTTTCCATGGCAATTCTACAAATACTAATTCCCCATGTCAAGTGCTTCTTGGATTTCACCCAATTAATACCTATTAATATTAATCAATGCATTAAACAACGAGAGTCTTTAATCGAGGTAATAGAGCCATTACCTTTTCTCTTTTCTGCAATTCAGCAAATTATAATGATTGTCACTGATATACCAGATTCTGAAGATGCTCAAAATGTGTTGTTCAGCGATTCTATTGAGATTCTCGAAAAACTTAGTTCGAAGTTATGCGTAGCCAACACATCAGATTTAACAGATCAATATGGTTGCAATTTTTCAAATGGTGAGCTATGTTTGCAAGCTCTACGCTTTGTTGTTGAAACCTTTGAAGTTCTTTTAGAGTATCATTTAGGAAATGCTATTTTTAATTGCAATGAGATTTTGGATATTTTTCACAGTGCAAGAAAATTTTCTGCCCTTTACAAGAAAAGTTCACTCTTAACTGGGTTTTTCATCAGTCATTCAACACTGTGTTCGATTGTTGAGAATATCTTCTTTCTGAAAAGCAGTGAATGGTCGGACATCATTAAGGATGCACAATTTAAAAAGTTTGTTATGAGGTCTTTAATTAAAAAGGCAGAACAGTTTTCAGAAAAACATTGGGTAAGTGGTTTTAAAGGGGATGATTCTGATTCTATTAAAGATTCATTTATTAAGTGTTACAAGTATCTTTTAAATTTTGTATCAACAAATATTGACGTTGATGAGCATGCTAATGTAGTTGAATTGTCTATTGAATTCATGTCTGTTGTATTAGATGCTGTTAAAAACAATGACTTTAATGTTGTAGAATTTGTTCAAAATATAATAGACAGTGATTCTGAAGTGTCCGATTCACCAATAAACGCATGCATAGGAAAATTTCAAGAGTTCATTGAGACTTTTTTGGAGGACGAGTCTCCTAGTAAAGTTCCCTTATTCTCACTGAAAATAATAATGTTTTTAGCAGAATATCTTGAAAAGGATAATAGATGTAGATTATGTAATTGGATCATGAATGTAGTTACAAAGTATACAACATGTGATTTAATTCTAGCAAAGAAGTTTATTGAATTTCTTTTAAGAGAAATTATTTTATCAGAAAAAGATTTCTTCTCAATTTATGTTAAAATTTGCGGTGACATCCATTCTAAAATTGGAGATATTAATGTGGAGTCTTACGAAGATGTCAACGTTTACAAGATGATCGCAATTAAGAACTGCAACCACGTTGCAGGCATAGTTATTACTCATTTGGCAGATGTGCTTTTAAAGTTTAAATACATTGTTGAGGGTTGGAAATCTAAACTTTCTCCTGATTTTGAGCCCTTAAGCAATTTAAATAAGTCGGAAACTGCTTTGTGTAAGCATATCAAAATTTCAATTCTCGTTGTGAATCATTTAATATTGACGTCGTTTCCTTCAGGATATCTACTGAATTCTGTTATCGATTGCGTCATTCATCTTTTCGAATTGCTGGTCGCCTTTTCAAAGTTCTATATTTCCAAGTTTTCATTTAATTTTAAAATTATCAGCAATAACTTCGAAGAACTTATCAAAACGTGTTCTTCCTTAATTATAAAGCGCATTTATGATTTCATCACTTTCTTTCAAGCCTCAAACAGTGAAAATTCTAAACCTAAGAAAAAGAAGTCGAAACTAGATTCAAGCTTTCAGCGGAAAATCGGTTCTTTAAAAGAATTGAAGTCTATTCCGAATTTAGTATTTGTCATTGAACAATACGAAGCATCCACAATTCAATTGGGTGGGGTTTCTAAATTGGACTTTGGTCGATTTTTTAAACTCAGTGTAAATAGAGATTTTAGAATTATGCCCGTTGTAAGAGAGGTTTGCCAGCAGCAACAACAAACTGATGACATTGACAGTCTTTCTGGTAGTTCAGAGATTCTAACTGGTAATGTTGACGAGTGATTTTCTTTTAGATTTGCATTTTATGTATTTTGTTAATTCACACATTAAAAATACTGTCATTAACTTCGTTAATAACCGAAAATCATATTGTTGTAATTAGTGAAGAAATGTCAAAGTTTAATTTGAAATTACAAACCAACATTGAGGATTATATAGGGTACGTAGGGCAGACTCAAACCTAACGAAGCACAAGAACGCAAATAATCGACACGAATCACTTGATTTGTGATAATAACTCAAATTAAAATTTTATATAGGAATTAACATACTTTAAAGTCAATCGAATCCTGTTGTATGTTGTTACTATAACCGTTCTTAACATTAAATTGTCCAGGAATTTTTAAGTCTCCTGAAAGAAAATTTAAATGCTTTGGATTTGCGAACAAATTGAAATATCAATAAAGCGAAAACACTACTAGATAGGAGAGAAGAGTGGCTACTCTTTTTTCTATTTGCATACAACCGTTGTTGCTTCCATGGACCTTAAACATCCCGTTTGCTTGTACATTAGGTATTGTGAGAATTTAGAATTTTTTAAATAGTTAATCTTTTTAAGTACTTTCAGTGGAGCAATACACTAGTAGAAATTGTAGTTTTAGGCTGGAGAATGATTGATTCTTACAGCCTGAAGCGCTGTGCATTTGCAAAAGAAATTTGTTATTTAATCCCAAATTTCCGAATAGGCTTGCAGAAAATTCTTTGAAAATGTGAAGAAGTCAGCGCGAGGATTTCTGATTTTGTGTTTGGACGTCACTTGTGTTGATCTATTGACAGAACACAAACTACATCATTTCAAGCTCATAATGCGACATTTTTGTCAAATTAATATATTGCCATTTATCATTCATCCATTTCCAAGCTATGTTAGGATGTTTCTAATTGTATTAGCGATATTTCCAATCTGATTTTGTGTTTGGACGTCACTTGTGTTGATCTATTGACAGAACACAAACTACATCATTTCAAGCTCATAATGCGACATTTTTGTCAAATTAATATATTGCCATTTATCATTCATCCATTTCCAAGCTATGTTAGGATGTTTCTAATTGTATTAGCGATATTTCCAATTCAATTTCCACTTGATAATGATCCATTTCTATGTTGAATTTCAGACATTTCAAATTCTAATCTCTTCAATTTCCAATTGACATTGAGTGTAGTTGAGGTTTAGCCCGCTTTATTATCTGAGGAAGACGTATGGGAAGAATTTGAATGTTTTTTGTAAAAATCGGATTTTCAACTGAAAAATTGCATTTTAATGTAATTCAAGCACCCGAATAATGCTTGACAAGACACCACAACAGAAGGACATTTACCCATAGATACGTCCAAATGGGCTTGGCGGAAGTTGTAGGACAATGTGATTAAAACGGTTTGTGACTTAAATGTAGACAATAGGTTTGCGTTAAATCAGAGTTAGAGCAGGCCGAAAATTTCAAGATCAGGGCAGGTACTTGGCCGACAAACAATGGATTTTCATAGGATATCCTCCCAAACTAAGCAAAATATTCCATGCTTATGAGATAAAAGAAAAATTTTCTATATAATAATTGGCCGGTAATTTTCAAATGGCCTGCCTATGGACTGTTCCATCTCTAGATTAAATATTAGTGAGTTGTTGAAATTCTTGTTCCTTAGGACGGAAATTGATAGTTCTCAACGCTCTTATTCTTTAAATGCAGGCAAATCTCTCTTGTCGCATGCATATGACAAGCACCATCTACACTCCTTTGCTATATGGATGTGTTTATATCTAATATTCGTCTGTGTGCAATATTCAAGGATGTCAATCTGTAGTAGGGAAACATATAATAACTCAAAACTGAAGTGAATTATAGGAACTGGTACCCATACTAGAAATATCCACGTTGCTGAGCATTACATACTTGAAAAACGGAACAGTTTGCGATAGTCTGTTCAAATTGGGATGAAGTTGAAAATATAAATTTGTCTCAAAAATTCGAAAGTAGTTCATATCTAAATGAAATTCATTCTTATGTAAATGATGTTTCTGGTGTAAACATTATATATAACATTATGACTATTTTTTGAGAATTGTTTGATCAATGACAAAATTGGGGTTATCGCCTCCATACAAAGTTTGAATTTGGATGTAAAAATTAGACCCACCCCAACTGAATACCAAATGGCTTAGTTCAAGTACCAGACCCACCCCAAACACAGTGTAATCGAATTGTTTAATTCATTTTTCTTTCTTATTGAAGAGATGAAATATTCATTTTAAAGGGCGTCCATACAGTTAGTCTTTTGACCATTGTAAAAAATCATTTATATATGGTGAAAAGGCTAACAGGGTGGCACTCCCTAAAGTGACTTTTGCTCTTTAAAGTAAAATTGTTATAATTGAAAGTGACTATTCGTATTTTGTCTAATCATATTTTACGAAAATCAAAATTTTGATTTTAAGCATCATTGTGCTTTTCTGCTATCATTAATAAATACGCAATCAAACAAATACTCGAAATTGTTATAGCCACGCAATCAAACAAATCGTCGAAATAGTTGGAGACAGCTTTTCACAGTCGAGTTACTTGGAGACAGCTGTTTCACAGTCTGTTTCGCTTACGTATAATTATGTAAAATTTACATTATACGCCCCAATGATTTTTCCCATTTCAACGAGGAACAATGAAGTTAGAATTATTAAGAACGATTTATGGGGTTATTCTAAGCTTAGATTCATGCTGTATTTCAAACACCACAAAAGATTAATCGCATCAACATTGGAGTTTGAAAATATCTCCCTCTAGAGACTATCCTTCTACTAAAGAACAGTTAGTATTTTTTCATGTAATCCACACACAAATTACCTGCATCTCTTTTTCACCTTTCGATCTGACCCTCGGGAAAACTTGAAGCATCTTCTTCAAAGAACTACTCGCTTGACGTCAAGTAATGACTGAGGTGACCAAATTTTAACCTTAAAAATTAGAAATTTTAACCTAAAAATTAGGAAATTTTAACTTTATTTTAACCTAACGGTAAACATGTTAATTTGGTAGTATACTATGTGCGGTCGAGGTACGCTTTTAATGAAAAACAGCAAAAGAATTTATTGATTATGATTATAGTGAAAAATGATTCGCTAGGAATGAAACAACCAATTTCAGTAAACAGCCTTTTTATTGCAGGATGATGCAATTTCTTCAACGGAATGTTGGCGGAAAAAAAGGATTTAACTAATTTGGTCATGTCGTGATTGTTTGGAATAATGAAAGTTTGCGACGACGTTGATGGCGTTGCAATGAATTTCAACTAATGTTTGTTAGATTTGCGATGACTTTCTATGAAATGTCTTTTTTCAAATTTAGCAATCATGTATCACCATTTGCAAAACAAATCGTTTCTAGGCGTTTTCGTAAATTCTTCAGGATAAACATCGCATATACGCTGTAATTTGCATCACATTTGGCAGTCTTTGGCATTGCAACTAAAAAACTAAACAGGTATTAATGAACTTTAACACACAGTTTATATATGCTGCCTAATTATAATTAGGAATAATCACATCCGATTGGACGATGTTACATCAAAGGAAGTAGCCAATGTTACATCAAAGCTGATGTCACATCAAAATCAGAGCCAATTGGACCATGTGACATGAAAGAAAGTGGCGCAAAACTTAATTAATATTTGCATGATTTTAACAAAATAACTTATAAATGAAATTTTACCCTTATTAATCGTATAAGCAAATTTTAACTTTATTTTAACTTTATATCTTTTGACCAAGCCCTACCATGTGGCTAATTTTATCACAGAAATTATTTTCCCAATATTTTGGTTACGTGATTAAATTTTTACTTTTTTAACTTTTGTTCGCTCTAGTAATGACTTATAGGGTTGAAATATCCACGTCTATCAATATCAATTGTATATTTAATGTTGAATCGTAGATACAAAGGTGCATGTTTTTGTGGAATTGTGAAACACTTGTAAGATACTATTCTCATTTAAATCCATAAATGTGAATAGTCATAATCATCAGCAATCCAGTAAAACCAGCAGCATACGACATTAGCGATTCATTAGACTATCATGTGATAAAAGGTTATGCGCATCCATTAATCATTGCATCAAAAGCTCACAATTGTCTGAATGTGTAAAATGCATTCACAAGAACTACCACAGAATTGTTGTTCTATACATGCAACACGACAATATACAGAATTGATGTCAGATACACTGAAAAATTTTCTCTGTTACTATTATTATGTTTGAAATATATAATATACTCCAAATAAATAAATTGAAAAATGATCATTCAAATATAATACATATTTTGGTGGTCAAAGTTGAAGTAAATGAACCTTTAATTTTTTTAAATTACCTATGACTTGTTAGAGCAAGCGATAAATTCCAGAAGCTTTGGAACTCTTTTGTTGATTTAGAACACTTTAATAATTGGTTTCAAGATTTGTAATAAATTGTCAAATTTAGTTTTGTGGACAACTAGTTAATGAGGGTAAGCCTAAATATTACCCCCGTTTACACTAGATGCGGAGGAGCTAAATTCGGCGTAGTAGCCAATATGGCACCATTTGTTGATCAAAATTGTTTTTTATAGATTTTATTAATTCGAGTTAACATGTGGTCCGCTTTAGTAAAATATATTTAGTTTGGTGAATTCTAATTGTTTACATACAAGGTAGGAAGCCAATGACAATTGAAAAAGCAAACAAAATGATTGACAAGTTGTTTATCTATCACTAATACGGCTTGATGCGGAAGAGTGAATTCTGCTCCGGAGGAGCAATTAAATCGAGATAATGCGGCTACTAAAGCGGAGCACGTCTGAAAACTCTTAATGCGGCTTTTTACCGGATCATCCGCCCCGTGTGAACGGCCCTAATGAACATCAGGTATTTTTGCAACCGACTCCCAAAATGTTTATTGCGCCGGGCCCTAAATGTTTCATTGTAATTACACAATTGAACAATGTAATTCAATGTCAATACATGAAATTTGTGAAAAATCAATATTGCTTCATTGAAAGGAATAACTGCTTTTTGTTAAATAAAATTGGAACATTTAGAATTCAATATCGCCAGGGTTCATTTTGAAAATTTGTCTTCAAAATCCTTGTATTTTAAGACTTACGGCTAATTGAGACAATGTGCGTTAATAAGAGACTCTTTTGAACTACGTCAAAAAGACGAAAGTTGTTTATGCTTCAATTTGAACGATGTGCGTTCAGAAGAGCATCTTTTTGGTGTATGCTAATTTGAATTAAGTGGATTCAGACGAGCATATTTTTCACGTATATCAAATGATATACATCAAAAGGTTCTCGTCTGAACGCACCTTTAGGCTGATTTTCCCATAAAAATCTTAGTGGGAGAAATCTCCCCCTTCTGAATCCGCAACTGAGTAATGAGAAAGATCAAATTGTTTACATGTGATACGAATTGATTTTTTTGCGATCAGTCTTCTGTTTTAAATTTCTCTACTTAGTGAGTTGAAATACATTGGAAAATCTGTAAAAAAACTTCAAAGTATATAATGACTTTTACAACAGCAGTCAGTCTATTTGATGCTTGAAAAATTTGTCTATTGCGGAAATAGTCACAAAAAGTGTCTGCTAATGCCTCCCACAGATTGATTACGATTAACACGAATACAATTACTTATTGATTGCCAGGACTTTTTTGCTGATAAAATAAGACAAAAGGAGGAGAAGTTATGTTTTGAATACCCATAATACTCAAACCAAATTTTTTGAACAGATATAGCGAAAGACTCAACTTTTGAAATCCAAACAGCAATTTTAATAGCCAGTTGCTAAATATTTTCTATTGTCAAAATAAATCTTATACAAATAGCTTTTTCTTACAAATAGAAAATGAATTTTCTACTGCACTGAGTTATAGTACTATTATAACGGTATTGGGAGACTGGAATGTTAACCTTTTAAACGATAACGAAAAAAGTAAACTTAAGAATTTTCTTAATGCTTTCGTTAATAAAGAAAAATTCTAGAATCGCTGCTAATAGTCAAACACTCATTGACTATTTCAATATATCAGAAAATGCTTTGTCTTATTTTTGCTTTGAGTTCCGATACTCTGATCACTGTGTTATATTTACTTATTCAAATGTAGTAAAAGTGGGTAAACCCACAACATTCTTGAAAATAATATGAGAAAAGTCAACAGAAAGTGTCAACAAATTTCATCAGCATTCAAAAAGCGAGAACTGAAATTCCACATATGAAATGCTATCAAACTTTACAAGAACTTTACTTTTCTATTTGGATATATGTTGGCCAGAAAAGTATACTCTTAGTAGTGTAGGAAGACGAGGGGAGAAGTCACAAACTGACATTTTGACCTCTGCGATATCGAGGGGTGTTTGCAAATGTTAATTAGTGAGTCACCTACTTGATTTACATCTCCGCTAATGGGTTTTTAGTGACGTCAGATATTTTTAAGTATGTCTGGATTTTCAATTAGTAATGCTTTTTAATTGATTTACATGTTGGGGCCATTTTTGGTATGAGTAATTTCACTTTGATAATATCACGGACCATTTTTTTGGTATGAGTAATTTTTGATAATATCACATTTGTTTGCATGTTAATATACACCTTATTATAACAACCCCTTTTCGGGATGCGTACACATAATATTACAACAACCCCTTTTCGGGATGCGTACACATAATATTACA
>CABFPE010000092.1:1212851-1226525 GCA_900660155.1 Hofstenia miamia
ATATACACGGCCAATTATTTATGTAATATGAATAAAAAAAATTAGTTACATTTTATACAATAGACTACAAACAAATGTGTTTGCCAACAAATATTATAACAAAAGAGAATATGTTCCAATGACATCAAAGATACACAGACGGCCAAAGTATAAAATTACATCATATCCATGCCCGCCAGGGTCAAAGGTACAAAATATCAACGAACTTCACTCGGATATAACCCCTCTCAGTACTATAGAAAATTGGTCTTTTCCATACTTTGCAAAATCATTTGTGAAGCCAAATTTTTTTCAAATAATAATTGTAACAAATGAAATTAATCTTTTAAACGTTTTGACGAATAGTCGAGCTACCTGTTTAGCAAAGTCAAATTACAAACAGATTAGTTACGGTTGAAATTTAAAAAGATTAAACCTGATTCATGCATTTAGAAGAAGCGTCAAAACTTGTGACGCAAGCACTTGAAAAAAATCAAGTAAGGAAAACGTACTGGAAAGTCAGTTAATAAAATCCTCTTAACTTCTTAATATTAATTGAGTTGATTTAGTCTTAATAGTATTTCTGCTTGGAAATATAACAGTTTAATCTAAACTATTTTCTAATTTTTTACTTAATTGGTATTTACTTATTTTAAGTTACACAATTCCGTTGTACATATTTTATCTGATATCTGTATCTTGCTTTGTTTTAGCTATGTAACTTAGAATCAAGTTTCAGTTACACTATCATATTTTTATCTATTAAATTTTTAAAATAGATAGAAGCTTAAACATTCTAGACATTTAGAATTAGTAATATTTATTAGGCCAAAATCCAAGCATCACAAATAATGTTACAGGCCCAGCTCATCTTTCCCTTTGTTAAATTTGTAGGAGTTTATTTGCTTGCACTATCGCCATCCTTTGCATATAGCGAAATTAGTAAGAATAGATGTTAATGCTAATTCAATTATGTTTATGTGAAATGATAATCATTCCAAGTGTATGCCCAGTTGAAATTAGTGGAATAAACTCAATGAATTTTTTGCTTTCTTAAATTTTACTTTAAACATCTTTAAAAGTTGTTATTAAAGTAACCAAAGTTGTTGCAAATGGTAAGAATCCTTTATTCGAATTCTACACTTTTATTAAACGAGTAAATTTAACATTGTTCTTAAGCTGTTCAAATGTCTCAGTTAAATTGGTAAACGCGCATTTATTGAGTTAGAATTGTGTTCTTAAAAACCTCAGTCGAGAGACCACATAAACCTGTAAACCTCCTAAAAGTACTTTACTCGGAAATCACTGCTATCATTAATTACAATAAACAATAAAGCCATTTACACAATCAAAAGTAAGCATTCATCCTCTGAATTGATGGTCTCTCATCAATGACATTAGGAATAGAAAATATTACTATTATAATTCATTTCTAAGCTGTATTCTCACTAATTAAATATTGCAATCAAGCCAAGAAGCAGCAGTTAATATTATTATGCTGTTTATTTCCTAAAAACAAAGCTAAGAAACAAACTGGAGGTTTTTTTCAAAACAATTTATAACTCATCATTTAGAACAATTTCAAAACTAGTTCCACACACAGTCGTAGAGACGTAATTTATTCGCAACAGAATTCCATCATAGATGCCAATTGATTTACATCAAAGATTCGAATTGTTTCAACTGCTAATTCCAAGAAAGTTTTCAGTCCCACCCTGTTAAACAATTTATGTGGGCAAATGGTGGGGCCCACGTGGGCAAATTCGGCACGTTGTTTTGACTGATTAAAAAAATATTTGGTCAGTATTCTCCCAATGAGAATGTAATAGCTTAAGGAAACAAAACGTCATCACACCATATATGTGCAATGCCAATGCCTACTACATGTACAGAAGTCATAAGCATATTCAGTGTAGTTGTGAAAGCCTAAATAAAGGCGTACATCTATGGTTTAGTTTTAATATTATAGTGACATTCTGGATTTACGAATTTTCGGATTTTCAGAACAGTAGGTTTTTTGTTTAGCAAATCAAAACCCCTACTTGCAACTTATGTTGCTTATCTCAGAACTAGCGATTAAAGTGAAATACATTTCACTATTGAATATGGATTTGTAATTATGCCAACATTTTAATAAAACAATATTTGCAAAGGTTTCTCTCACTATTAAATTATGAATGTCTATCATCTGCAACAGGCTATTGTTTATAGGAACTACAAATTGCTTCATTTATTTTAAAGTAATTTTCACAAGCAAGATAATTTTATAATATTGTAGAGAATCTCTACTAGAGATTTTTAATATTACAAATTCTTTATATTGATTTTTAAGGCAACTTCTTACAATCAATGGTCGCGTTTGGGTGAGATGTTTTAGTAAAATTCATTTTAATTAAATTCAGTGGATCAGTGGAATTGTTTTAACTCAATTTGTCATCCATGCGCCACGCAGTCTTTTTTTTTAATTTGCTGTAAAAGCCAATATTTTAGAAGTCTTAGCAGTCGTACAATATCCAAAATTATTTTCTACGCCTTTGACAAATTCACTTAGGATTAACGCTTCTGTTTCCTTAGACATTGATGTCGCAATAATAACTATATCCAAAGTCTATAAAAGGCTCAGCAATGATTCTATAGCCTGTTATTTATGGTACTGGTCGCATTAAATAAGAGAATGCTATAATTGCTTTGATTCTTTATAAAGCATTGCTGTTAAGTTAAGTTATTCATTTGAATTTTGCGTTAATATACAAAACATTTCAAATGAGAGATAATAATTTAGACTATTAGATGGGGCATTGTGTGGGCTTTACATGGGCATTGCACTATGGGCTAATGATGGGGAGAATGTAAGCGAGAAATGGGGAAAACATGGGCTAAGCGTGGGCTGTCCACGGTGGGCGCTGTGTGGGCCTGGTCTAATTTGAATGGGCGTTGTGCGGGACCCACATCTAATCCCACGTGGGCCCCATGCCATTCAGTCCGTAGACAAACCTTGAATATGTTTACTGGGACACTACGTGGTAGGGATATAATAAAAATTTGGAAAGAAAATAATGTATTAAAGATGCATATTGTAGAGTCACTCAGGGACGTTTGAATATTTTCCTAGAATTTGTTAATTTCTAATTCGTTAATTTGTTTAATTTCGTATTCTCTACGCTGGATGGTTAGTAGCCTGAATCGTCGTTCGTATTAGGTTACGAATAGGTGTAGGGAAATAATAAACCTTTTGTTCTTGTCATACATGCAGTTATAATAATTGACACAGAGATTAAATCATGCCGTTGGCGAACGTGAATGTGCAGTAGTTATGCACTATTTAATACTTAGCTGGGAAATAAGAACTATTTTGAGAGCCTTGTTTCGTATTGAGGTAGAGAATAAAATGTTGAGACAATTTAAGCACCACACCTTCTTATCACAAGCTGCCTTCCCTTCAGGTAGCACTTTGGCTGGACGCTGTATGAATTGGTCATCCTGGTTACAAAGTTACATTGGATGAATTACTGATGTCTTTTGTTCTTATGATCTCTTGTTATTTAATTGTTCTGTTGGAATCATCGCTGCTCTATGTAGGTCTAAAGTGTAACCTTCTTGCAGAGTCAACTAAGTTTCTTTTGTTAAAGCCGGTATAGTCCCCAGCCACCGATTCTACATGGTGAACCTGACGTCATCTCGAACTCTCTAAAGTGCGCAGGTGGATCAATGCTAGGAGATGTACTCCAGTCATGAAGTTTGTACACTTACCAAGGTGGTCGATTTATTCAGAACTGCTGCCGCTGTGTTCTAACTATTACAGTTGAGTTTCTTTTCTTTTGGTGTGAGCCAGCTGGGATAGTTGTTTCCCCTGGCTGTGAATCGACTTCACTACCACAGATGTATAGCTGGTGCGTTCATGTTAATTCACATGGTAAATGTTTTGATGCTACGAGGGTGTTACCTTCTCCCTTGTGATTCGTTTGTGTGGTCTGCCTTCCTTGTCTCCGTTTTTGTGCATGTCAGAACATTGTCACCAAACATTTTCTAAAGGAACCTACTCCCCGATTTTTGTTCACTCTCTTTCGCTATGCTATCAATTGGTTGTTTAGTTGACAGGCTCCCAACTGTCAGGAAGAATTTGTGATTCTAAGAAAAGTTATATTCTCGTTTTTTCTGGTTTTTTGTGCCCCCTCTCTCAGAAGAGTTACATTCTTTGTTTTTGATCTTTCCCTGTCTAAGAATAGTTACATGCTCTGTTTTTTGCTTGTGTTGAAATGGATTCAACCCACACAGTTATTTGTTTTCCTAGCGGGTGTCCCCTGTGCGAGCGATGACGGCCTGGATGCCGCCCCTTGCACCATTGGATCATTAATTAGTTTGTCTCAACCAACCTCCCCAGATCCGCTGCCTTGTCTACCAACTCGCCAAGTGTTGAACACCCAAAATGCTCCGCCAATTCCACTTCGTCCTCCAACGCCAGATCCTACCCCTTGTGTTGATTATAAAACTCTTGAGATTGAGCACTTGCGAGATTCGCTATCACAGCAAGTTGTGCTGCGAGTAGAGGGAGAGCGAAGTATCAAAGCCCTCCAGGCTGAGCTCAACACTCAGCAGGTCGAGTTCCAATGGATGGAGCAGAAGTTGCTTGACTCAATTACGTCCCTGGAATTGCAGATTAACCAACTCACTTTAGCATTGAAGCCAACCCCATTCTCAAGCTGTGATGGTTATGTTACTACTGCAGCTCTTGAAGATTTTGGTGAACAACTAATGAGTTGTTTTGAGTGTATGCTGGAGGTCCAGCAAAAGCCTCGAGTCCAAGCCCCTGCTGAAGAGGTGATTCTTCCCAGGTTGACTTCCCAACAGGCTGCCACAACTAACTGCAAGCCTATATTCACACAGTCCTCGATTTCATTTGCAACAACGCTGCCTACTCTCACGACCCCATCTCGGCCCAACAAATTGCACTCAGCACTTCCATTTCCTATGAGCACCTCTGTTATGCCTACTGCTTCCAAGCATGTTGCCAATGGAAGCCCTTTGTCTGTTGCGCCTCACAGATCTCTGATACACGGCCGACCATGGTTTACAAGCTCTGTCCTCCCTGTTGAGCCTCCAGGGGGCTCTGAGTGTTTTAACAAACATTCTGCACTACTGAAATTTACAGGCCAAATCAATGCTGTCTCTCAAACCTTTAAAGAATGGTTGTTCCTGTTTGAGTTAACTATGTGGCAGTATCACAAGATGCAAGACAACTTATAACCAGTATATGATGCTAAACAGAGTAACAAAATCCAACTACCAGCTATTGGTTGGATATTTCAAGGACCACTATAAAGTGCCTCACATTAAGCATCAGTATAGAACCCTTCTATGTGATATGACTTTTCAGAAAGGTGATGACGTGAGAAATTACATAACCCAGGTCTAGAGGCTTTTCCGCCTGTGCAGTCTATCACCCAAGTATTCTCATCAAGATTTGTTTACATACATCTGTTGTGGGTTTTTACCAGCTCTTCAGTCTTGGTTGGAACTTAAGTGTGATCCAGAGGACGACCTACACACTATCATAAGGAAGGCAATTAGTATTGTTTATTTAATGCACAACACCAGTCAGATCAACAAAGACGTCGCTGAGCTCAAGTCTACTTCTGGCCTCAGCAAGCCCCCAGTCAGGGGAGGCCCTTCGCTGGTGAAGAAACAGAGCAAGCTGCTTACTAGGTGCTATTGCTGTGGACAAGTGGGCCATTTAAGAAACGCGTGTACTGCCGCCATCCAAATTGTCGTGAATGGAGATGGTTTTATAATAGATGATGAGGCTGCCACACCTGGCAGTGAAGCCTTGGATTTGTCTGACCCTTTAAACTAGAGGGAGCACTGCCTCCCAGTAATCAAGCACAGGAGATCTCAGTGATTACCCACCTTATGCAAAATAACATAATTCCCACCATTATCAATGGGAGTCAAATAAATGCTACTGTGGATATTGGAGCTGCTGCCTTGATCATTAGTAATGTGTGTTGCTCAGCCCTATGCATGAGCAGGGATGCTCTTGATCCGTCCAGTTGTAAGTTGATTGATGCCTCAGGAAACTCGATCTCCCTGAGAGGAAAAGTAAAGGACATAGATATGTATGTTAACAACAAACTGTTCCAGGTTGATCTGGTAGTCATTGATACTTCTTACCACCCACTCCCCTATGACATCATACTGGGGAGCGACTTCTTAGAATGAAATTCATGTGTGATTAATTTCGGAAATAAAACAGTTTCAATATGGGATGACGAAGCTACCCTGTTGACAACAGTCCTGGATGAAAAGCTCTGTTTTGAGTTGACTGAGTCAACAATTGTAGAAGGCCGCCACTGGACTCTTGTCCCCATCTTTTCTGGTACAGCATATGACGGAGATGGTGGTGGGACCAAAGGGAAGTTGCCCGAGAGGCCTTAAGCTGTCACCAGATGTATGCCACATTAAGTGTGGTAAGTCTTTTGTTACCCTACTCAAGAGCTCCAGCTCCCCAGTTTGGGTGGATGCTAACAAGTTCAAAGTTATGGCTGTGCCTGTCAAGTTAACAGCAGTGCCTGTCAACTGTACACCCATTTGTACCACCATACACGATATAGAGGGGCCTTCAGACCTCGTGAAGATTCCGGTAGTAACCAGCACCACTCACCCACATCTTAGTGAAGAAGAACAAGAAGTGTTGAGATCACTGCTTCAGTGAAAGAATGAAGTGTTTAATTATGGAATGATCAGTGTGGGTGAAGCTGTTGGCAAGGAGCACTTGATCAGTACCATGACTAACAAGCTGATAAGACTGCCAGTACAGTGAATTCCTGAAAGTCTTAAGGATGCGTATGAAGACATGCTCAGTGACCTCTTAGAGACTGGAATTATCCAGGCCAGTAACAGCTCATATGCTGCACCTACCATTTTCATAAAGCAAGGAGACAAATATCGTCTCTGTGTTGATTTCCGCAAGTTAAATAATGTCACCATCAAGGACGCCTATCCTCTGCCTAGAATAGAGGACCTGTTTTATGGCACTAGCAAATTCAAGCTCTTTTCATGCCTAGACTTATGCAAAGCCTACTGGCAGGTGCCAATGAAGGCTTCAGACATTCCAAAAACCGCATTTATAACACCTTACGGTTTGTTTGAGTGGCCCTACATGGCTTTCGGTTTGTGTAATGCCCCTGCTACATTTCAGAGATACGTGACAAAAGTATTGAAGGGTGATGCAGCCTTATTAGAACCTGGCATCTCAGCATACATTGACGACATCCTCATTGCCAGCTACACCTTTCAAGAGCATCTCGATAAGTTGGAACATACCCTTGAGCTACTCCAGAATGCTGGATTATGTGTGAATGGGAACAAATGTGCCCTTGCACAGAAGAAAGTCACTTTCTTAGGGTGCGTAATTGAACCAGGAAAGATCTCCATAAAGACGAATGCCAGGGATTATCTTGACCAGATCAAGACACCTAAGAGCTGAAAGGACGTTCAGAGGCTCATGGGCTTTGTGAATTATTACAGCATGTCTCTCCTGAACCTGGGTGAAAAACCAAAGACATCTCTTGGTTATTGAGGAAATCAGTCAATTTCCAATGGATGTGGTGAGAACAAGAGGAGCTTAATGAAATTAAGAAAGAATTGAAGAAGATCCCAACACTCAACACTCCCGATTAAAGACGAATGCCAGGGATTATCTGTACCAGATGAAGACACCTAAGAGCTGAAAGGACGTTCAGAGGCTCATGGGCTTTTTGAATTATTACAGCATGTTTCTCCTGAACCTGGAAAAAAAACAAACATCTCCTCTTGGTTATTGAGGAAATCAGTCAATTTCCAATGGACATGGTGAGAACAAGAGGAGCTTGATGTAATTAAGAAAGAATTGAAGAAGATCCCAACACTCAACACTCCTGATTTTTCAAAAGGATTTATCATCAATTGTGATGCCAGCACTGTAGCCATAAGCAGGGTCTTAAGCCAGGTGGTCAATGGAGTTGAGAGTCCTATACAATACTTCAGCTGCAAGCTGAAAGCTGCTGAGCTCAACTATGGCGCCACAAAGAGCGAGATGCTCACAGTAGTAGAGTTGTTGAAAAAGTTCAGGTACTTCATGTTGGGCCATCCTCTCACAGTGCGCACTGAAAACAGCACTCTAGCCTGGCTAAAGAAATTCTCTGGTGATAAGTCCAGCATAGTGGCCAGATGGATAAAGTTCTTGAATGATTTCAATTTTACCATCAAACACTGACACAGCAGGCTCCATTTGAACACCAACTATTGGATGGCTCTCCCAAGTTATGAATGCAATCTAAAGAGACCAGCAGGGAAGCAAGTGTAATTCGGGTTCATCCCACTCACGGAGTACAAAGCACTGCCAGATATCAATGTAGATCAACATGACAGAGCCATCCTGCCAGGAAGAGATCACAGCAGAGGAGATCAGAAAACATCAGAGATGCAATAAGGTAATGTCAGAGATCTTGAGTCAAATAGCAGACCCCTGTTCCCAATGGACCTATTAACAGATCAATACTTTCAGCAATACAATTGCCAAGTTAGTGATCAGGGGCTTCTCTATGCGAAAAGTATAAATAACCAGCTGGCTGTCCGAGAATATTACTGGTGTGATCTGCTAAGGCAAATTCACGAACACAGCCACCTGGGCATTATCCAGTCAGAGAAGACCTTCAACACCAGGTATGTGACTATTGGAATTTGAGCTGCAGTAATAGATGTAATTGATAAGTGTGAGCAGTGTCTTTTGCAGAATGCAAGTCATTTTCCTGAACAACACATGGTGCTCAAGAACCAAACAGCCAAAAAGCCCAACAAAGTTGTCCATATGGACTTGGAAAAGCTGTCTCACGACGACGAAGGGTATCAGTACCTCCTAGTCATGGTTGACCACTTTACTAAATATGCACAGGTAATTCTGCTCAAGAATACCACTGCAGAGCAGATAGCAGAGAAAATCATGAAAGAATGGATTCTTAAGTTTAGGCGTATGGAGAGACTAGTCTCTGATAAAGGCCCCCAGTTTGATAATAATCTGATGACAGCCTTGAGCTGCGAAATGGAAATTGTACATGAGTTCACCATGGCCTACCACCCCCAGTCTAATGGCTTGGTTGAATGTCTTAATCAAACCTTAATCAAATTGTTGCAAGTAGCCTTGGCTCAAGCAGCTGGAAGCCAGTTGAGTTTTTCTATAACACCTCCATCCACACAACTACTCAGATAAGTCCATTCAAAGCTATGTTTGGCAGGGAATTGATGACGCCATTATCAATGATGTTCCTGAAATACCATGATGCCAGTGAAAACTTGTATGTAGTGCAACTTATATGAGAGCTACACCACGTCAATTTAACTATCTGTCACAACACTGGCCAATCCACCATCAGGCAGAAGAGAAATTTTAATCTCAAACTATATGGCAAGCTGCACCAGTGAGGTGATAAACTATTTGCATACTTCCCACGCTCTGTCATGGATCAAAACCAAGTACGGAAGTTGGTTACGAACTGGCAGGGACCCTTTACAATCATGAACGTGCTAGATCACAATAAGTACACGCTTAGCAATGGGAAGGTGGTCCACTTCCAATGGCTCAAAAGAGCTGTCAAAGATATTGAACACATTATCCTAGATGAGAACACTGAGTTTACACTTATAGATAATGGAATTGATGTAGATGAAACTTATGATAACTTAACTGAATATCTTGAAGAGGATTTAACTGAATCTGATTACCATGATACTAGTGTCACTGACACTGAATTAAGTACTAACTGAGTATTGCCCCCACATTGGGCTAGAGAGATAGCTTTATCAGATCCCCATAGTTAGGACCTTAACCTTAACATTCTGCTTAGAGATGATCCCAAGCCAGCACAGTGGAATGAAACAAAGTCAGTCATCCCCACTGTTGTAGAATCATGCCAACCCACTGTGAGGGTATGATTCAGAGAAAGCTATTACTTTTCTTAGATTAACCATTGAGTGGAGTTGACACTTTTCCGTTTCTCTCCTTTATTATAAGTGTGTGGTTTATTAAACTACTTTAATACGCAATAGCCTTGGTAGCCACTTAATTAACTCAACTTATTTAGATAAAGCAGAGAGGTTGGAAGACAGGATCAACACTCAATAGAAGCCGCGCACTTCCAGGAACACATACACCAGCTACATCTTATCAATGGAACTGCCAACGTAGTATAGAGAACAACAATGGAATGGTGATGCAAATAGTGAACTCAGTGTAATGGGAATTGCAACTACTTAAGAATTTCATGCATTGATTGTTTTTGTTATTACGAACTAATGCAATAAACGAAGTGGTGCAACCTTTCTGCTGAAATAGCTTATTATGAGGCCCTACATGTAATAACCCTACATATAGATAAATATGTAATAGCCCTCTATACATGTAAACAATCAATGTTGCCAGCAAAAAATGAGAACTAGAAGTTGGCCGAAGGTCTCCCCTACAGAACATTGAGCAACATGTAACATCTATTAAATTAACTATATGTAATAAAATATAGATATACAATCGTAATAACCATCGAAGTGTAATCACTGTTAAATCATCAATCATCATGTAGCATAGTAAAGGTAATAAATAACTTGAGTTCGTCGATAATATAATTAACATGTAAAACCTACAGGCTGCGATAACACTATCAGACAAGCAATGACAATTAGGAAAGCTATAACGGTAAAAAACTCCTATACCTAACCGTAACCTAAGAGCACACCAGGTAACTACAGCTGTCGCCCTCCCCGCTGTGGAATAGCTATTAGGAGGCTGCTCCAGCATACCTTTAACCGGATGTGGGAACCACCATACAATTACCCTAGCTCGTAGACGTTTAGCTTTCCATCAGAATATATAAAATAACCTGACAATAGAAAACGAATCCAAAGTAGATTTGCTCATCATTAATTACATCGTTTTCGATATATTTATAGCACTTGGTATTAAACAACTAAATACTCGACAAGTACCTGTTAATCTTTCTTGTTTACAGTTTTTCCCTCGCTTAATATTTCTGCTAATATTACGCAACGTCAGCTTTAATTTGACTACGCTGTTTGACCATCTTTTGTTTTGTCAAAATACCGTCGAGTATAATTTTAAGTATAATTGCACAAAACATTTACAAAGTGAAAATAATCAATCCTATCATGATTTACATTTTAATCATTATAATCAATATTAATAATTTTAGTCTTTGTTTCCTTCATCTTTCCTCTCATCTTGACCAATCATGATAGTTTGATAGATTATGTCACACTGTGACGTTGCAGAGCATGCCAGAGGATTAACATCAACAAGGGTCCAAATGCTTTGACTAGATGTGGGAGATGCGTATCCCTGTCTGAAGAGGCAAGCAATCTGAAATGAGTATGCCATGAAGGCACTGAGGTTTGGAGAGCTGATAGCCCACCCATGACTCAGTCTCTCTACTACTTGGGGAGATTTGTATCTCCATGTGCATAGGACGAGTTGCCTGAGGGCTCTGTTATTAGTGTACCTTTTAGCAATATAACTAATCTAAATAAACCCCCACATAGTAACTCAATGGCCCTTTCAAACTCTGTTGATTCAGCCTTGGCCCTGTCCACTGTCTGTTCACATAAGTTTGAAGAGAAGAAGAACATGTTGAGAATTGGTGATGAGACCATCCACCCTTATTTCATAGCCACTGGGCGCAGTAGTTATAGCCGCAAGAAGAACGCCACAAAAAACGCCTCTGATTGGTCAAGAGCTTATGACGTCACATTTCACGTGACAGACAGTGAATATCGAAGGGGTGGTTGAAGTGTTGAGTCATCTAATTGATACTTAACGCTAAGTGCTTTGAAGATCTCACTAATTGATTTTTTTGACAGGTAGATACAGCTTGCTAATGCATTTTTAATTAGCACATTCGGACCTGCTTAAATGATTCACGCCCCAATTTTACATTGTTTTGATATAATTACATTTTTTTGGTTTATTGTTTGTAATGACTAATTTTGTTAATATCACGGGTTACACTTCATGTTTTGCATATATTACTTTGCATCTTGTTGCTTTCAGACCCTGTGCACACACATTTCATTTTCGTCAATGCTATCAATTTTTCCATATTTTCAAAAAGGCTATCTCATTTTTTGGGAAAACTTTCAAAATCGCATTTGTCAAAATTCATTGTAACACGATTTATCATATCACACCTTTTTCAACCAATAATTAATTTTCATAATAAAAGCGCATGGNTCTCTTTTGTGATTACCTTGTGAATCTTCTTTTCTTCCACCATCTTTATTGTCTGTAACGTTTCCACATGCTCTCTTCTGATCAAATTTCAAGTTGTTAGCCACGGTTGGCTTTTAAGTGCTCTCAATTTCGTGTTGGAAGTCGCGCCCCACATATACTTCTTTGTTTCGTCAGTTAAAATTTCGATCTCACTTGGACAGATACCTGTTTTGTTCGCTAACTCGATTATGCTGGGTCTTCCCAATGTGTGTTGCTGTACCAACAATCTTGTGAAATGTTTTTCGAATCTCTGCTGTACCTTTTTCGTGGGAGACAGCGGTAAAATCTCTACGTTCTGCAATAGCCATTGTTTAATATTTGTAGGAATCGGTGCCACAGCTATTTCGAATTTTTTCTGTCGAGCTATCTGTCTCCGCTCCTTTCTCATCATCGGCAGTACCAACTTATCGTTATATGTTAATGCAATCGCTAGTACCCAAATAGCTGTTCTTGCTCTGATCTCTGGGGCATTAATTTCTTCAAACATTTGCGTTTTAAAGTTTCTTTTGGCCTCCATCTCGTACGCTCTCCTGATTTCGTATAATATGGCTTCCGTACTTTTATGATACTTTCTAGTTGGCGATCTTATGTCTATCAACGGCCACTCTTCATGCGTAGGCTTTTCTGCTTTAATTTCCGACCATACTGTCGCTATTTTCTCCAAATGCTCAGGTGTTTGGTTCATGCTGCACTTCAGAAACAGATTTCCAGTCTCTTCCAAATTTTCAGTTATTCCCAGCAATTCCATAGTGCGTGTTTGGTAGTACATATCTATTGCAATTTTAGGTTCTACCATGATTCTCTCCACCGGTGCTATTTCGTTAATTTGTAAGTCCATTTTTATCAGTTCGGATATTTTTCTTGTACCGCTATCCAACGTAAACAAATTATCTAGCTTAATTTCCAACTCTTTTATACATTTCGGCAACTCCTCTGATTTCTGTGTTACGACTATTATTACCCTCGTCTTGTATGTCTTAGCTATCTTGAGAGTTTCTTCGATATTAGTTTGAAGTCTTTTTGATGCTATTTCAGTGTCTTTCACAAAATAGACTATCGTGAGATGGTTCTTATTGAGGTTTACTTGTTCACATTCGGTTATAATCTTATCTTTGTTTTTGGTTAGCTTTTGTACGTCCTTCATCGTAAACTGTTCATCAAACGTAATATGGACTGTACTTTTGAAGTATGGTCTGTTAAATTGTTCTTTCATATCCCCTGTGTATGCTATTATCGTATTACAGGTTGGACGATTCTTCTTATCAATAACTATTGGAATTGCGTAACTTTCGTTTTCTTTGGTGGAAGTGCTGTGTCGTATTAACCTTTTAGTTTCTGGTGACAAATTATCGTAAGAATTATATCTCATCTTTCTGTTTGCTATA
>CABFPE010000092.1:1237312-1257407 GCA_900660155.1 Hofstenia miamia
TTTAATTTCTATATTTAATATTTTCCATGTGTATTAAATTAGTTTTGTTTTTTAACATGTAAACTAGACAAAAGTGTTTTTTACTAGTGTCTAAAAATTTTAAACTTTTTTATTAGAATGGATTGTTTAATATTTTCCACTTGTATTAGCAAAATAGTTTTAAATTAGTTTTGTTTTTTAGCATGTATACTAGTCATTCATTTTTACTATTACCTATAAAATTCCATGTGCTTTTATTATGAAAATTAATTATTGGTTGAAAAAGGTGTGATATGATAAATCATGTTACAATGAATTTTGACAAATGCGATTTTGAAAGTTTTCCCAAAAAACGAGATAGCCTTTTTGAAAATATGGAAAATTGATAGCATTGACGAAAATGAAATGTGTGTGCACAGGGTCTGAAAGCAACAAGATGCAAAGTAATATATACAAAACATGAAGTGTAACCCGTGATATTAACAAAATTAGTCATTACAAACAATAAACCAAAAAAATGTAATTATATCAAAACAATGTAAATTTGGGCGTGAATCATTTAACCAGGTCCAAATGGGCTAATTAAAAATGCATTAGCAAGCTGTATCTACCTGTCAAAAAATCAATTAGGGAGATTTTCAAAGCACTTAACATTAAGTATCAATTAGATGACTCAATGCTTCAACCACCCCTTCAATATTCACCGTCTGTCACGTGACATGTGACGTCATAAGCTGTCAACCAATCAGAGGCGTTTTTTGTGGCATTCTTCTTGCTGCTATAACTACTGGGCGTGCCACTAATTCTGTTAGAGAATATTTCCAAGAAAATCTGGTGAGCTTACAATTACAAGACACTTACGTGCTCTGTAGATATCATCCCCTTTGTCATGGATGGTGAGAAGAGACCGCCCATTAATGCTATAATTTTTTACAATACCCACATGCTCACTGGCCTAGAAAGACAGTATATGAGAAGTACAGTATACATATATTTTGATAATGATCTTACCCTCCTGGTCCTCAGCAGGTTCATTAGTAATTGGAGAGGGATAGAAAGATTCAAATGCGTTAACATTGATTTCCCAAACTTGTTGCTTATTTACTTCCTGAGGCCCAAGGAAATTGAAAAGTCAAATGCCATTGAGAGCATCAAGATTGCCTATCAGCTAGCCAAAACAGAAAGAATTAGATTGGTGATGGTGCTTCATGCCGAGCTTGAGAATGAGATTCCAGATCCTATTGAGAGTCTCCATTTCCATATGGAAAACTTCTTCATTATCTAACCTGAGTCTTACCAACCTGTGTCAACCCATCAGACTAGCCTACCATCAGTAACTAAGCTGATCTACACTGACTTGCTGCTATGCAAGTGGATCCCAACACACTGACTAGCTGTTGATCAACACTTAATCTTGGACACTGCCCTCCAGGTGCAGACACTAGAAGCAGTTGACCCACGTAGCTGTCTGTTGATGCGAATCACGGATTTATGAGCCAGTTTTGCTTTTGCGCAAAGTGCCCACATGCTACAGGAGATCAACAAAATGTGGAAGGATCTGAAAGCTGACAAGAGTCAAGAAGCAGACTGACTGGTTCTAGAAATAAAGAGCCCCTCGGCTGAGTATCACCTCTCAGTGGAGCAAGTCTTGGGAGAAATATGTTGCTCATACATGACTCAAGACAGAAAGAATTATAAAGAACAGCTGTTTACAGAGTGCAATGCGCCAGAGTTCTTAGCCAGAGGAGCCAACCATCACGCTGCCAATAGACGCCAATACATGGATCACTCTAGCCGGAAAGTCAACACATGAGATTGCTGTTTGCCCACTGCCTTGGAGAGCAAAGAACTGGCTACTTCACTGCTGTCCACTACAACCATCACCAGGAAAATCAAAGCAGCCCATGGAGCAATTCAAAAAGTTTTAAGTCTGGCTGGTGGGGGCGAGTAGTGTAAGCAGAAGGATGTTGATTATGATAATCAGTCAGTGCCTAGGAATCTGTCTGTCTGATATCAACATCTTTTCAGAAACCCTGAAGAAATTCATGTGGGGCACAACAGCCAACACCAAGTTTGTAATTCTCAGTTTGCACCATGGTCTGCTATGCACCCAGAGGATGATAGAGTGTCTCCCAGCATTCACGACCCATTTCCTAGAGTTACTGGAGGCTAATGGCGTAACAGGCAAGTCTGAAGCCCTTTTTGGTCCTGATAGACTCAATTATCCTGAGTGCAGTTATAATTGTTTTATTGAGACTGCCAGAAAAGTAAAGAGGAGTGACAGTATCATTCCAATCACAATCTTGGAACAGGTAATGAAGACACTGGAACAGTTCTTCTGCAAGGAAGAGCTCCTTGGCACCTCTGTCATAGTCTAGTCACATCACATGCGCAAGCAAATTGAGCACATAAATCTTGAAAAGTTTGGAGGCCCCCTGTCTCCCCCAAAACCAACGCCACAGTGGTCTATTACTGAGGAGGAGCACATCCTCACTATTGAGCACTGCCCAGAAGAGATCATAAGAGATCTGTCCATTCAAGAATGCCTGCTTGCAGACTCCAGGGACAACGACACCCTAAGTATGATGAAGTGGTGTCTAACGGAAATATTCTCGATGGAAGAGCTCATGCTTCTACTATCACCAGGGTGATGTGTAGCTCTGGATGTGGAATGCACCACAGCTCGCTTAAGGATTACCACTGCTCAGATCAACAAACTACGTTCTCATGGTCTGAGAGGAAAGTTTTGGGACACCCTTATGGAGGCACGCATAAACTACCCTGTCACCATTGGTACAGCTTGCTCTCAAGGAGAACTCGACTTCAGAAATTTTTAAAAGAATGTCGAGAAAAACAATCTATTGTGCATACCACCACCATGCATTGAGACCCCTCTTATTTTGCCTAAGTGGAAAATAAAGAAAGTAAAAAAGAAGGTTGCAGTCCACCTCCCTGACAAATTAAATTTCGTCCACTCAGTGAAGGACATTAAATGCCTCAGCCAAACTGATGAGTACAAGGAAGTTCGTGACAAGCTCATCAATGGTGACAACTGAGAACAGGTATTCTTGGATGGAAAGTTGACTATCCGTGATATTTTCATTAAGGGACTCTGCATACACAAACAGCTGGAAAAGATACATAGCAAGATTGTGGAATTGAACCCTCAAGTCTTAGTACTCTTTCAGGCTGTAAGAGACCTACTATGGACAAACAATGTTGATACCATTACTCGTTATTACGACATTATGAAACATATTGAGATTATAACTATGTTACCAGCCAATGTGAACAATCCTGAGGAAATGACTCTCCAACAGGTCCAGGAATACTGCTCTCTGTTTGTCAATCACACTACCCAGATGGGGTCATTACGAGAAGTCTTCGAGCACTTCTACCCTGAAACTGCAATCAGTGCTAAGGACACTCATATGTTGGACACTGACATGTTGTTGACACTGTTAGTCGCACTAAAAGGGCCCTGCCTTTACCAACATTTTCATGATACTTTCACTTGAAGGCTAAACAATTTATGTCGAAGCTGCCCCATGAGCACTAGGCTCTCCACATTACAGTTCTTTTGACTCTGAGACAAAGTCATTACTCAGAGAGAGGTCTTAATACAACTAACACGGACTCCACAGTATGCTGAGCTCCAGAGCTGGGACGAACCTCTCACCACTGAATTAATCAAGGAAACCCAAGCTGTTGTCTCTGGGCTGCCACTGCAACTACTGCCACAGAATTAAACTGAGCAAGGGGGGCGTGTAGAGTCACTCGAGGACGTTTGAATATTTTCCTAGAATTTGTTAATTTCTAATTCCTTAATTTGTTTAATTTCGTATTCTCTACGTCACTTTTGACGTCACCTCACTATTTCGAGGTTTAGTTTTCATTGTAGTTACTTTGTCCCCTCAATGTAATATTACATGTATTCTGTTGCTCATTTGAATTTGCGAGGGAAAGATCGCATGATTTAGAATTTGTAAACAATTTATGCTTTGTTTAAATAGGGAACTATTGTAGCAATTGTTTTTTTGCTTGGGTGCTGCCCTTGGAAAGACTATTTCAGAATCAAGTCTTGTTTTAACTGAACATGTTCTTTTCATCGATGTTTACTTTTTGCATGAGCCCTGCTAACCTGGCACCAGTGTGATGTGTAATGCTGGATGGTTAGTAGCCTGAATTGTGGTTCATTACAAATAGGTGTAGGAAAATATTAAACCTTTCATTCTTGTCATACATGCACTTATAATAATTGACACAGAGATTAAATCATGCCATTGGCATGAGATAGAGAACAAAATGTTGAGACAAGTTAAGCACCACACCTTCTTATCACAAGCTGCCTTCCTTTCAGGTAGCACTTCGGCTGGACGCCATATGAATTGGTCATCCTGGTTACAAAGTTACAGTGGATGAATTACTGATGCCTTTTGTTCTTACGATCTCTTGTTATTTAATTGTTCTGTTGGAATCGTGGCTGCTCTATGTAGGTCTAAAGTGTAACCTTCTTGCAGCGTCAACTAAGTTTCTTTTGTTAAAGCTGGTATAGTCCCCAGCCACCAATTCTACAATATGGCGACCACGTTAAAAGTAAAATTTCCAATCTTCCTGGGAAAAACTTATTTTAATGCTGCACAGCTAATTAAATTGTTGAACAGGCAACTACAATCCGCATATTAACAAATGTATGAAGAACGATAAAAACTTTCTTTTCATGACAACTTCAAAATATTACAAATAGCCTACATAATACGGCTAAAAGAATTATGGCCTAAAAATTTACTAATTCCTAGTCAGATATGAAAATGTATAGGCATACAAGAAGCTACAAAAGAAAATACCCTCAAGTAGAAATGCAAGACATAAAAAATGCGACAGAAAACCAATCCAACAAATTCAAAGCTTAATACCAGTGCGATGTGAAAATCCAAACAGATCTTGCAAAAAAATTTGCATATTAGTTTTACAAATATATTTTTAAAAAACGTAATCAATTTTATTTTTTGACGAACAAATTTTTACAGCTTTTGCTTGCATTGTAATTGTTTATGTTTCATTATAAATAAAATGCTTTTCTTGCAAATTTGTACAACATTGTTTAAATTGTAATCGTTTCTATGTTTCATCATAAATAAAAACATTTTCTGTATCAAAATTCTGTAGGATTTGTTTAAATTGTAATGGTTTATATATTTCTTCACAAATAAAAACGTTTTTTAAAATTTCTATCGCATTTATTGAAATTGTAGTCATTAACATATTTCATCAAAAATAAAAACGGTTTTTTAAATTTGTTTAACATTTGCTTAAATTGTAATCAATTATATGTTTCATCGTAAATTTACAGCTTTTATTCAAATGTTATTCACTTATGTTATTTATTGTGAATAATAACGTTTTTTGCTTTGAATGTTTACATCATTTGTTTAAATTGTAATCATTTATAAATTTCATCACAAATAAAAACATTTATTGAAATTTTTACAGCATTTGATTAAATTGTAATCATTTGTATATTTCACCACAAATAAAACACTGAAGTGTATTTGTTTAAAGTTTTAACTGCCATGTGTTTTCGATTGTGAATGTCATCTCGTTTTCTAAATGGCTTGTTTATTAACCATTACTTTAGATACTACCATGCGAATTCATAATGGGAAAATACACATTGAGTATATTTTTCCTGCTTCATTTTCATCCAACAATGAAGGTATGACGAATAATCAACATTCACTGAAGTTGGTGAAATTCGTTATTTTAACATATTGAAATTATTATCATTATATTATATTATATTATATTATATTTATATTTACTTTAAGCAGATGTGTCATTTACAACTATGTATAGCAAATATAATCACACCATATAAACAGCATATATATATATATATATATTCTAGAAATCTTATCACTTCAGTAAAAAATGAACTTGATTTTTATCATTTAAACCAATTGTAATGCATTAAATTTTTTATTGGTTTACCATGTCTATATTTCAAATCTTGTTCTTAAGTTTGAAAAATATTTTGCTACTTTGTATTTGAAAAACAGAATGTATACTTTGTATACAACTTTAGAATGAATATATTAGTAAAAATAAATGAATTTCAGCAAATATATAGACAGTCTAAACAATAATTTGCATGGAATGCATCAATGAATTATTTTTCTGTGAATCATAGTGTTGCATGTTTAAAGCATTGTTGCAATGAATATGTCATAACAACTGTTTCATCAAATACATCAGTTTTCCCAAATTCTAGAATTTAATATCACAAAACCTGTCCAGAAATTTGTTTTTCCTTGGGAGTAAACACCAATGCACACAATAAATATCAGAGCTGATTAGATTTGATCTACAAATAGACTACTGGGCACAAATGTATAGAATAATGGTAGATCCATGCATTGTGATCAACCTATATAAGCAAATCAAAACGATAGAATTGATGGCGGATAAGGACAGTGTGGAAAAAGCCAACACACTATTCATAAAATGCAGCCTAACACAGAGGCAAGAACACCTACAACAGATCCAGAAAATATGGAAAAACATGAAACTACAACAGAAAACAGAGGAGAGTTGGCTGGAAATAAAGATCAAGGCGCCATCAAGAAAATTCCACAAACAAGAAAGATTATAAAATGAAAACTGGTGAGCACCAAGAAAATAAGAAAAGCAGCAGTACTAAAAATGTGCAGAAAATACTCAAAAAGGAAATGGAGTGATATGAGCGAGTTAGTCCATGATAATAAGGAGTGTGGAAATGATGAAAAAAGGCAGAATAACCAAACCAGTGGAAGTCTGCAAAATGGTAATGAAAACACAAAGGGAGATGATGGAAGAAGAGGAGCTACTAACATCCTCACAGCTATTATTATCCCTGAAAACACAGCAGACAATAAACAGAATAAATATCAAGAAGTGGGGAGAAGTGAGCCCAGTGAGAACAATTGAATGGATAGACACTGACGATGAAAGATTCTTAGTCAAAATAAAAGTCACTTGAGAAGCCTTAGAAATCAAGGAAAGGAATTTCCAAAATATCAAAGAACAGCAAACTGTGGCTACAATGAAACTAATGTTTACAGAAGCATTCACGAGAACGTAACTGGAAGAACTGCTCAAGCTATACAACCAATTGGCAGTAGTCATTGAATGCATAACATCAAGAATAGACATCAAGGAAGAGATATGATTAAAACTGAGTAGAAAAGGACTCATGCAAGCATTCTGGAATACAATCTCAGAAAGAAAAATGAATTACCCCGCCATGATATGCTTAGCAATGGTGCTGACTACAGAAGGCACATATGCATATATAGAAAGACAAATTGAGACAGAAATCTTAATCTGCACACTGCTGGAAACGATATTGATACCAATGATCCTCCCACAATGGAGACTGCCAAAAGAAGTCAGAGTCGCCAAAGCTTTCCTACATGAATACAAATCATATTGTAAACATGGAAGGAAAGGCCAAAGCAATGATAGAACACAACAATTATAAGAAATCAAAAGAGATAATTTTGAAGAATGATAATTGAGAAAGAGTGTACATCAAATGAATGATAACACCATACCAGCTGTACACACAGGGAATACCCATTAACATACAATTACAGGATATAAGAAAAGAGATAGAAGACCACACTCTAAAAGCAATAATATTATTCTCCAGGGTTAACAACATTGTTTGGACAGATATTTGGGAATGGAAATACCATTACTACCACATCACACAAAAAATAGAAATTGTGACAATGATGAGAATAAACAAAAACTATCCTAAAGATATAAGCGAACAGGAGGTAATGGATAACATCAGTTTCTTTTACAAGGACATGGTGAATACACAAAGTCTAAGAAAGGTGTTCATGTTCTTTTACCCAGATAATCAAAGGTATACAACTGTACCAAAAATATTACGACATATTTTCACAAAAGATCAATGAGCTATGAGAATTCATGCCAATCACCAAGAACATCTGAGAGGCAAAATTCTTAAAATATGCCAACACTGTTACTACTGAGAGAGAGGAAGTCCTAAAAATGACGAAGCAAGCTGAATTTGAAAATACCAAATGGGAAGACAAGGAGGCAGAATCAATAGTTTGGAAAGCGGACATGCTAGTACATGGAGAATGAGCTGTGCTAAAAATAACTCAAGCTGAGGAGGGTGTGTAGCATCATCCAAACTAATCAAGCTACTAAACGTCAAATCAAGAGGAGAATAAGATTGAAGAAGAATGATGATTAAAAATATTATAAAATTATTAGATCAGTTGGATTAATTTGTATTATACAACCAAGCAACAATAAGTGTCAACTATAAGAGATTAGTATCTGTTGATAATAATACTTTTGGCAAACAAGGGGGCAAAATCACTTCCACTATTTTTAGCTGCCATATTGGCAGGCAAAAGTTCAAATTTGAAATCAACAGGTACTTTTCTGAATTTACTATAAATAGATATGAAACCTTGTAAGCAGTTGATAAAGAATTTTATTTGGAACTCTTATTTTGTTCTGTTAATATGGTTTGAACATTTATTACAATGTCAAGCTAAATGAGTTGTTTAGTAGTGGTCTGGATCCATCAGCAAGATCGATTCTAGGGTCTTAGTGCCAGACCACAAAAGTGCACTTAGGTTAGGCATAGGGGTTTTTTCTCTTGTTTAGTTGACTAGTGATCACTCAGTACATGTATTAAAATAAATGAATTTGAAATACAGTTGGATGACTGAAACCTAGGTAATATATTTATATTATTTCAAATCCAAAATAGTGACTATAAAGTGACTGATAAAGTGACCAAACATGTACTAATTAATAAATGTAGGTTAGGAACCTGCTCAATATTAAACTAATTATTAAAGCCAATATATTTTGGTAATGGCTACATGTAACATTAATTAAGCAGCTAGTAACAAGTCCAGTTGCATATTCATGAAACACTTTACAAAATAGAGTCTAAGTTGAATTGTGTCTTGTCTTGAGAATACACTGAGATAGGATAGGGTACACACCTAAGCTATATCACTGAGCTGAGAGGTGGAACTCAACCAAGTGGATCATCAGTGGACTGGTGAAACTGGATGTGGAGATCAGCTTCAGGCAGTTGCCCACTATCAATCTTTGGACAGATTGCTGTACAGCTTTGTCACCTAATTAGTGAAGAGTTAAATCTAGTTAAGATATGCTAACAGAAATAAATAAAAGCTAAACAGTATCTAGTTTGTAAATCCCTACCCACAGATATACAACCAGTGTTATAAAGTAACAAAGGATGAACAGTAATAATGCCTGGTAGAGGATGTTACATGTCCTTCTTATTATTGGGTTTTTGTATTTTTCAGATAATCTCCCTCACATTATCTTTCATACATATCCTGCCTTTCTTTATTGTTCTTCCCAAGAATACTATTTTTTCTTTTAGGATATTGCACTTGTTCCCATTAATGTGGAGTCCTCTGTTCTCTAGTATTGTTAGAGTTCTTTCTAATTTTTCTAGATGTTCTTGGATCTTATTGCTCATTACTATTATGTCATCTATATAGGCATTGACTCCTTCTTCAATTCTGTGTGTTTTGTTCTTTAGCACTTTTGTGATATATCTTTGGAAGGCTGCTGGTGCATAGTCCAAATGCCATATTTATATCCATTTGTACAGCCTGTATGGTGTTATAAATGCTGTTTTCTTGATATTGTCTTCTTCCATCTTCACCTGCCAATAGGCTTTGCATAAATCTAGCATTGTGAAATACTTATGCTTACTTGCCTCATAAAGCATGTCCTCTATCCACAGCAGGGTGTATGAGTCTTTTTTCATTACTTTGTTCAATTTGCAAAAGTCTATAAATAGGCAATATTTGTCCCCTTGTTTCATGAATACAGTAGGTGTTGCATACAGGCTTTCACTGGGCAGATGATCTTATTGTCAATTAATTCCTCTAGTATGTGGTTGTATTAGTCTTTCATCTGTTCTCATACCCTTCTGACCAGCAGCTTAATGGGTTTGTCTGTTGTTGTGACTATTCTGTGTTTTTTGCCCACTGCTTGTCCCACACTTATCTCTCTGTAATTGAATATACATTTGTGTTTTTCCAACAATCTCCTCAATTTCATGATTTCCTGCTCCTTCAATTGTGGGTAATCTTTGTTTCTTATTTCAGATGTTCTGTACTCATCTTCTTCATTTGCTTTCATACCCATGACCTTGAGTCAGCCTTTGAGAATACTCACGTCTTTGATGGTGATCATCCACTCACCCTTGAGTTGGCCATGTTGAATACTTTCTGTTTTCATTTGCACGTCCTTAAGTCAACCATGCAAATTACTTGCTCCATCATTGTCCTCTATCACCTTCCAAATAAGTCTGATGTTGGATTTGATGTATTTTCTGTATATCCTTACTTGAGATTTCTTTAGATTAACATTTCAATTAATCACATTGAGGATTGGTATTCTTCCTTTTCCATTCTTAACAGTGCACACACTGGACAGCATTGATTCTCTCTTAGTGTTAATTCCTTTATTATCATATAGCATCATGTCAGCTGTTATTGCATCTTCTCTCTCTATCATGTGCATCTTCCATTGATGCAGCTGTAGGTGAATATCTTCCTGCAATTCAAATGTAATCATTTTGTCTCTTCCTTGTTCCTCTTTGATTTCAATTTCTTCCTCTCTAACTTTTATAGTCCTATTTGTGTAGTTGATGATGTATCCATTTTTTGTCAGAAAGTCATCACCCAATATGACCTTGTACAGTAACAGATTGTTGTGAGTGTCTACCACTACTAGCAATTGCTCAAATGTTGTGTTTGCAATTCTCATCTACACTGTGTTTATTATCCCTTTTGTGTGAATATATTTGACATTGATTAATCATTTATTGCAACAGTTCAGATCTTTGCATTTAAAACCCAGCTTCATTGCACACTTTTCTGTGGTTATCAATGTTTCTGCTCTAGTATCAAATGTTGCCTTCATCATTACTCCATTAATTGCTATCATTATTGTATTTATCATGTTGAGATTTGTCAGGATCATTATTGATGCACAGTTTTTACAACTCCTCATTGGTTAGTGGTGCTTCCTCCATTTTATTTTCCAATTCTAACACATCTTCATTGTTGTGTATCATAATCCAACAAAAAGGAAAATAAAAGAAACCAAGATCAAACATAAATTAAGTGATTATATTATTTTTATTATTTTACAATTTTGTTGAATTAGCTAACACCAAGTCACATCATTTGAATATTTGAAAAATTTTGTAAAACAAGTATTTGTCACTTTAACTTTTTGACGAATCACATGAGGACAATCAAGCCCCACGTCAATTTTGACTTACTGCTATTTACACAGAACTTTTCTATGTAGGCAATCTAAAATGGTTACAGGTACTTGTTAATTGATAAATATGTTTATAAAATTTTTATATAAATATGTATTACAAGGAGAGAGAAGTTGATGGAGAATAAAATCCTTATTATTCACTTATCTTTTGTTATTGGTTTGATTATTTATTACAAATGCACAGCTAGGCATTTCATGTTTGTAACAATCTATAGGCTGTTGTGAGGGATTTAGATAGTTGTTGCCTTGATCAAAACAATACATTTAATTTATGTATAGGTGTAAGGGTTTTTACTTTGTGCCTAGCTGGTCATCAATTCTTTGTGTAACTACATGTAGTAACAAGTTCACAATAAGGCAAGTTAGCCAACTGTAGGAATGTTAGTTATTTATTATCTTGTTTTAGATCCAAATTATTAACATTAGTAGACCTATAATAAGACTGAAAATGACCTTTTATAGATTGTTATTGTCTTATATCTAGTTTTACCATAGGTTAGGAAGCTACACTTAATTGTAAATAATTTTTAACTCTTTTTATCTCATGGCAGCTAGTATTTTTATCATTATTGATTTTAACTATAGTTTATATGTAAGGTAGGAAGCTGCTTTATTTATTAATTAGTTTTTCTTACCAGCAGCTAGTGTCATTGAACAGTTGTGTAATTACATGGTTTGAAATTACACATCATTGAGAATGAGATAATAGGTCAAATTGTGTTCTTCCTTTATTATCACTTAGTTAGGGCACACATAATAAAATTAGTCTTTGAGAATGAGCTGAGTTAATGGAACCTTACTCTACTACAGTGTAGTGGATGGCTTCTTGGTGATCAGATACTGCTTAAGGCAGTGAGCCCATTATGAACTGGAGTCTCTCTTATACAGTTACTTAAACAATGGCTGTTACCTGTTACTATTATTATATTGCATGGATGCTAAATATAGTTTGGTATAGATAAAGATATACAGTGTACATGAGACAACAAAAGTTAAATTAGTTAGACATTACCCTGCTTGGAAGAAACTGTAGTTCACAATCTCTAAATATTTCTGGATTAATGCACATCTCAGCCTGGGTGATGATTCTACACTTGTAGTAGGCTTCCTCATCTCTGATTACATTTATTTGTTTAGTGCAGTTGAGTTTTTTGTGACACTTTTGTCTGCACCCATAGCACTTGACATGTTTTTCTCTTACTTTTCTAGTCTTACCATCCTTTCCTCTAATCTTTATGATTTTCTATGGTTTATTTTCATTATAAGGTTTGCTTGGAGGTCATGGTTTGAGATTGTTCCTCCATGTTGTTGTTTGTCTATGCCAGGCAGCTTTTTCATAGATTTATGCATTATTCCCCATTGTTGCTTGTATGTTGATTGCCTTCCAAATCATCTTTTCCAACTTGTTGTCTACATCACACTTGATTTCAAACTGTTTTATGATACTCTCTGGCATTCCCTTGCAAATATGTGAAAATAGATTGTATTTTAAGTATCTGTTTTCCCTTGAACTCAGCATTACCAATTACTCAACCTGTTGGATGTAGTTTCCTATGTTGTCAGTTTTCTTCATTTTAGTCATGTTTAAGTTTATTAGATACTGGTTCTTAAAACTTTTGTTTTCATAATAGTCTATGAAGTCACCTATGAGTAGTTTGTAATTCCTTTTTGTTTCCATATACAACAGACAACAGTAGGTAGTGTTGGTAAGCTGTACCCATCAGGTACAATGGTAATCTTACTGCTGCTGCTTGCTGGCTCACTTTTTTTCTGCCATTGTGATTTCGAACATTCATAACCACTCAACAAATGTTGGGTTATTTCCATCTAACTTCCCATTGAATTTTAGTAGTGTTGCTTTGCAGGGTATGGTGTTGTTGGTTGTATTCCATGGTAATATTGAGCTTTCATATTTGGGTTTGTTATGATTTTTGATTGTATATTCCTCCTGTAGTTGGGTGGTTACTGCCTTTGTAATTTCATTTATAATTTTCTGTTTCTCAGCATCTATGTCTTTGTCCAATTCCTTGTATGTCATTCTTTTGTTGGCTGGCATGTGTGGTGCCTGCAGTTTACTCTCCTTTCTTGATTGGAATTCTATTTTATGGGTCTGTATGTTCCCTTGACTTTTCTCTTCTCAATTTATCTTTTAATTGCTTAAGCTCACCTGCTTGTAAATTATTATCTTCTATCAACTGTCTATTCATTCTTTCCAGTTGTTGATGTTTTTCTTGCCATTGTTGATTCTGCTCCAAGAATCTTTTGTTGAACTCAGATAATTGTTGTGTGAGAGTTTTAATCTCCTTTTGAAATAGTTCACTGGGTTGATCTAGTTGCAATTCCATGTCTAATTTGATTTTATTTATTATATGTCAATTATTTCTTGGGGCTTGTCTCAGGTGGTGAGAGACTGTAATTCTGTGTCAGGAGAGGAGTTTTCACCAGAATATGATGATGATTGTGTAGCTCTAAGGGTTACTACCCTGGGTGCTACTTTCTTTGCACTGCCTTTTTTCTTTTTGTCATTTTTAACTGGTTCATAGTGGTGCCCCTTCTTGGTCATGAATTCCAGATCTTGTTGAAGTGCACTATTTTGGGTTTAGGTAAATCTCTTCATTGATTGTTTTACTTCTAATATAGTTGTCTTGTTGCTTGACTTCCACTTTTACTTGTAGATCATGTCAAAGTGTGCAGATCATTCCACTGAATGTTTCTTTTAATTTAGAAGAAATTCCCTATGTTCTTTTAAGAAGCAAATTATTATTTTACTCTAGTAGAAAAAAGAAATTCTTTTCCAATGGTTGTTGTTCTTGGCTGTCACAGTTGCCATATAACATCCTCTACCAGGCATTACTATTGTTCATCCTTTGTTACTCTATAAACTTGGTTGTATAATTGCAGGTAGGAATTTACTAAATAGATACTGCTTTAGCTTTTGTGTATTTCTGTTAATGTAACTTAACAAGATTTGACTATTCACTATTTAAGTGATGAAGCCACACAGCATTTCCTCCAATGATTGATAGTGGGCATCTGCCTGAAGCTGATCTCCACATCCAGTTTCACTTGTTCACTGAGAATCCATTTTGTTGAGTTCCACTTCTCAGCTTAATGATATAACTTATGTGTACCCTATCCTAGCTTGGTGTATACTCAAGACAAGGCACAATTAGACTTAGTCTCTTTTTGTAAAAGTGTTTCATGTTAATGCAAATGGACTTGTCACTAGCTGCTCTGTTAATATTACATATAGCCATTACTGAAATATATTGGGGTTAATAACTAGTCTAATTATAAGCAGCTTCCTAACCTACATTTAATAATTACTACATGTTCAGTCACATTATCAGTCACATAATAGTCAATAATTTGGATCTAAAACAGTATAGATATAATTCCTAGGTTTCAGTTATCTGACCATATGTTGAATCTATTATAGTTAATACATGTAGCAAGTGATTGATAGTCAACTAAATGAGAGAGAAACCCCTATGCCTAACATAAGTGCACTTTCATGATCTGGCACAAAGACCCCAGAATCTATCTTGTGATGGATCCAGACCACTACTACACACACCTCATTTAGCTTGACATTCTATTAAATAATCAAACCATATTTAGAAAATAATGTAAGAACTCCAAATGAATGTCTTTATCAATTGTATACAGTGAGTTTAGTCTATTTATAGTATTTTCAGAAAAGTACCTGTTAATTTCAAATTTGAACTGTTCATCTGCCAAGATGGCAGCTAAAAATAATGGAAGTGACTTTGCCCCCTCAGTTTTGACAAAGGTATTATTATCAACAGATACTAATCTCTCATAATTGAGAATTGTCTTACTTGGTTGCATAACACAAATTAATCTAAACTGATCATATAACTTTACAATATTTTTAATCATAATTTGTCTTTGATCTTATCCTTCTTTCAAATTAATGTTAGCAGCTTAATTAATTTGGATGATGCTACACTAGGAGTAGTCATGGCTAACTCACATTGGTTGGTATCATATTACAATGAGGCATTGGATTGAACCTTCAAAACCAGGCCCATGTTCTGAATGATGCATCCCATACACCAATTGTGGCTGGCAATGACTGTGAACAACAAATAACAAAACAAAAAACCATCTTTTGGCACTACAGCATACAGCATTGATTTTCCTTCCAGACAAATTTGACAGCAGTTCACAAGGAAATTCTTCATGACTTGACACCTGTCAGGATCACCATGTAGAATCACTAGGTTGAATCTAGAGAGAACTTTGCCAGAGGACTTAGTGTCAAAGCAGAAGGTTGCTGAGGTGAACATATACTAGAGCAACAGTGATTCTAGTTAACAACAGAATATGGTTAAACTATTTCAGTTACTATAACAGGTTACCAGAGGTTTATGGTAGCAACTTTTTTCAAGTGATTGGTGAGGTTGAGTGGTGTTAGGATCAACTACATACAGGCAGCCTATCAAACAAAATTATATTGTGACTACTTTTGCATGTATTAATGCAGTCATATAAACAATTAGATACTAACTGAGCTAATACTTGAAATACAAATCTTTCAATAATGATGGGATATGCAGGATGTTTTAGCATTTTAGCAAGTTGTTAATATTTTACTGATGAGCTGCTAGCCTAGTAAGTTACCAGTAACCAGTTTTAAGGCTACTGTGATTTGCCATGCTATTCTCACCAATTCATTGAACTCAATGTATTAAATTACAGTAAAATTACTGTTTCTTAATGTGTCTTCTAAATAAGAAGTCTGCATCAAATGCAATTTATACATGTTATAAGTATTATGTACTACAAATACCTAACTAACTAAATTGATGTCATTTAACATACTTACATGTTTATAAATAGTAATTAATTTGCCTACTTTACAAAGAGTAATTAAAGCACATCAAAATGCTGAAGGTCACATTTTTCTAAATGAAGCTTTCAAATGTGCTAATCAATTCCAACTTGTATATTTAGGTGTGCTTGTAGTTTTCATGACTAAAGAGAATGTTTTAAAAAGTGTACAAAGTGCAAGTCTGTTGTGCAGATGGTCACTGAGGTGAACATATACTAGAGCAACAGTGATTCTAGCAAACAAGAGATTACAGTTGAACTATTTCTCTATTTACAAATGCTTGGGTGTCTTATATACAATGTGTATTTACAATATGTACAAACATGAAAACAAATAGTCACTGGTAAACAAGAAAAGCATGTGAGCTGGCCAATAAATAACTACCAGTGCCATCTGATGCTACTCTTCAATAATTTTTTTAATAAAAATATGTGAATTTTAAAATGCTTTAGAGGGTGATTTTTCAAATATGTAGACATTTCCTAATGATAAAAATATAGTCAAAAATCATTTATTAATACCAAACTGCTAAATTGTGCTTTTTACTATGGAAAAATCAGTTGAGCTTGTGCTTTCAAATGTCCATGGTACAAAGAGCATGTATGAGGTTATATATATATTTTTCTTACAAGGGGTTAAGTACTATGGGTTTTATACTGAGTGCCCAAAAGCACTGATTTTGCCTATACTTAGTGCTTACAAGCAGTTCAGCCAGTTAATGTCAAAAAATCACAAACTGAGTTGCATGATAGCTTTAGGGTTCATTTAATAGCCACACACACCAAATTTGGGCCAAAAGGAAGCATTTCTTAAAAAATAAAATAAAAAAATAAAAAATATTTTAAAAAATTATTGGAATTATATGCCTATTCAGCATTAATAAATCTGTTTTTAAACTAAATTTCAAAAAATTTTCAATAAATTTGCACCTTTTGCAAAATCTCAAGTTATTTTCAGGCTTATATTTCTTTCCAGTAAAAAGGAAATCCAGTTCCAACCATGTAAAAGATGCTGATTTCAGCTGGAATATGTTGTCTGATGTTGGCCAGTTTCTTATCAGATATGTAAACTATATGCTTGGAGGGTCCAGTCTTGCTTCAAAATTATATTTAGCACCCTCGATATACTTAGAGCTCATATATATATATATATATATATATATATATATTAACCTTTACCAGAGCAACCATGTATATTTGACAAGTTATAATTAGCACATAAATATACATATATATCTATATTTATATGCTCCTTAGAAATGGTGCTTTGTCCAACAGAGCACCATTTCTAAGGAGACAGAGCACCCAAATTTGATGTAGTGCAAATGTAATCAATTTTTTCATCTTATATGATTAGTGTGGATATTTTATTATAATTATTGTGTTCATTTGGATTTTTTTTCATGGATTAGTAATATTTTTTTTAAAAATGGCAAAAACCATTTATATCAGGCACTGTGTCTTTTTATCATTTTTTGTGTTCTTAGGATACATTTTGAGATTTGTTTGAGGATTATTGGTTATTCTAGAATATCTCTGATACCAAATTGTAGGAATGAGTAATTTTCAGAAGATGGCCTACTATCTTATGGGCAGGAAATTTTAAGTAAAGCTGTTAAATGAGGAGGCCAATGCCTGTATAGGCATTTACTCAAGTATAGCAGGAACTGTTTACTATAGCACTTAGCTTTTAGGAGACCTCTTAATTAACATTTGAGGTAGAATCAAATAAGACAACTCCAGAAAAGATATCTAATGTAGTTCTTGCACTATGGACCACTATTTTTCGAAATTTTGCAAAATTTATATTTCAGGTACAGAACCCAAATTTTTTTTAGAAAGTGAAAAAAACAGTAATTGATTCACATATTTCTATTGATTATCCATTGAATGGTGTACAAACTTTGGAAATCAAATCAAAACTGACTGATCTATGGCCTTCTAAACACGGACTACTTGACCAGAAAGTGCAAATTTTTTAATTTTTTTTGAAACTGGCCCATTCAAAAATGAAGATACAAGTACACACACTACTTAGAAAAGATGCAGCATAAGAAATATATTATAGTAGACCTTAATAAGACAAATGTGGCTAAAAAATTCCAATAAAAAATCACATTCAGGATCATGTCAGGCCTATTATAAAAAATGTGAAAGCACCATCCATTTGATATAAATTGGTCTATATTTGATAAAATTAGGATGGTTATATTAGACTTTTATAAAACAAAACATTTTCCCACATGAAAATTGCAAAAAGACAGAGCACCCCATATAAATATTTGTATACAGACAGAGTGCCACATATAAATGTTCATTAGACAGAGCACCACATATAAATTGCTGGTTTTGAGACAGAGCACCTGATATAAATATATATATATATATATATATATATATANTGGCCACCCTTGATAATAATAATACTTCTTCAATTTTCACCCTTTTTTGTAAAAAAATGCATACACACAGAAAAACAAAAATACAGACACTTAACAATATGTGCTTGTTATTTTCAACTTGTTTGCAAGTTTCACATTCCATTACTGCTATTGAGATGTTAAATGGATATGCCAGAGTGTATTAGGAAACTTTTTCAGAACAATTAAGGTCACAATCAATCAGAAATATCAAGAATGTTCTCTGTTTTAAGAGACTGGTTCAATTGCAGGAAGAAGGAGAAGAAAGTGTGGAAGATGACAAATTTTCACAACACAGACTGCTAGAGTGCTTCATTGCAGTGCTTTAAAAATCCAGCCCTATCTGCAAGGCAAATTCAATCAAATTGACCAACCTGCAGGTGATGTAAATGTTTGGACAATTAGAGATTCTCTTTGTCAATCTAGTTTAGTTACATATTGACCAGTTGCTGCTCTCAACCTTACTCCACAGAGAAGTTTAAAGCAGCTTCATTGGGTGAACACACACCAAAACTTTAATGATGTGAGTGGCACTCTGTTGTCTTTAGTGACAAAACTGCAATAGAAGTAACAAGACAGAAATCACAGTTTATCAGAAGAGGTCATGGATATCAAATATAACAAGCTAATACATCACATATACACACCTTTTGCTATCAAAGTTATGTTTTGGGGCTACTTTACTAGTTCCTGTTAATGGTACAATGATTGCCCAAGAGTATATTAACATTTTACAAGATCATATTCCAAATATTTGAGCAAAGTAATGCCCCAAGTCACTCTGCCAAATCTGTAAAAATCTTCTTAAGAACAAATGGGGTGATGGTGCTTGACTGGCCTCCAATTAGTCCAGACATGAATGTAATTGAAAATTTGTGAGCTGCACTTAAGCAAAAAGTTTATCAGACAACATGTAATTCATGTGAAGAGGTCATTCAATGTGCAACTCACATCTGGGACACTGATAGTTAAATAAAAGAAACTTGTGTGGCCTTCTACAATTCCATGGCAAGTCACATAAGCACCTTACAAACGGCAAGAGGTGGAGTAACCTCTTACTAAATTGTCTTTATGAATGTTTTGGAACATAATTTGAATCATAAATAGACAATTTTTGATATATTTCCATTTTTTATTAGGTGGGCAATTAATTTGTCTGGGGCTGTATATATACATCCTGCAAGTGTTTTTTAAAATCCTTTGCATAACTACATTTTCAAAAATACATCCTTGAAATTTTGAAGGGTAGTGTTTCTTTATAATATCTACCTCTATGCTAAAAATAATTAAGTTCAAAAGAATACTGTGGGATTCTCATTAAGTGCCTTAGAAATGTCAGATGGTTTCCTGCCAAATAAAACATTACTGCATTTTCCATTGCAATATATATATATATATATATATATATATATAAAGCTGCAATGTAAAAGGGAATAGTCAGCAGCAGGGCATTTTTTAGTAAAATT